>DWHK01001778.1:0-10685 GCA_018247855.1 Graphium androcles
ACTATGTCCTATACTCTCTGTCTGCCTTTAACCGGCAGTGCGATTATTTCAAAATGGACTTACCTTACTTTACTTAATATGACAATTGGATTGTTTACTGTAGTTTACATATTTCAAAATAATTCAAAATAAATATACTTTACGTTCACATTAAAAATAATATTACATCACGCTTACAGCAAATAGCGTTTGTGTAAATAAATTTGACACGGCCCTCTCATGATCGGATTTTATAGGAAATATGCGTTGAAAATTCGTTCATTTAAAATAATCTTATCGCAAATTTACGCTTTTTAATGTGAATAAGGAGAATTAAAAAAAATAGAGGGCATACATAGTTATAGTATATATACTAATAGTTATAGATTAGTACTCAAAGGATGATGGACTTTACCGCTTAGTAGTTGATTAACAAATACCATAAGGCAGTTTTCCTTTACTTATACTAGGTTTCCCGATTGCTTGGTTGGCTATCACATTGTATGGATAAACGCAAGCTCTTTCTGCACTTGCTGTAAAACGATGTGAAAACATCCATCTTCGTCTTATAAGTGTACGACATTATAACCGTATTAGATTAACAAGCCGTTTCCTACTTTACGTTAAAGTCATTTCAACTACTCTGGTGGCGCCTGTTAAACAAATTACGCGGTGTTCCCGAAAGTCTGAATTCAAGGATCGAGAGGAAATTTTATAATTATCTTTCATGCCGTTGCCATGGTTGCGTATGGCTTCTCGATGTGCATTTTATATCTTATGAAGCTTGAACTGCCAGTAACATAGGCCCTTTCATAAATCATTAGTCGGAGATTCGATTACCGTTGGAGATAACGGCAAATCCGCTATTATTTATAATTAAATTAAGGTTTCACCTATAAACACTTATGTGCAAAATCCGAGTTGAGCTGCGAGTGCATTATAATTAAGGCTTGGATAGAAAACAAAAGAAGGTTAAACTTTAGAACATCGTTACTAATAGTTTACAATAATTACTTCAATTAAACTATAAACTATTAAACGAGTGAATGGACGCCGAAGTTTTTCCTGAGGTATAAACATTATCGTAAAACAATATTCTTACATCATGTCATCTTATGACGTCACAACCGGGTGTCATATACCCACCGCTATCTGATTTCTACATAATTGAGCAAAACTGTGAAATGATACCGCCCTACTTGCTCATGATCTTATAATGACTCTATGATTGGGAATAGGAAAGCTGAATATACCGGCGTCTTTGAAAGTACGTTGTGGATTACTGACAAATTTGCATCAAAGTCAATTCGTTTGCAAATTACTACAATGGAAAAATTCAATTAAGTGCATTAGCATTCTTGAACAGAAAATTATTCACGTCCTAGTATAAAAAACATATTTATTATTTATTAGATATATTAAATAATAAGAAATTATTAGCAAACCCACATTGACCTTTAGTCGCTTTTAATTGTTTATGCCTTAATTATATTTATATTCTACTAGCGGACTTGGCTGGCATTGTCCTACCAGAACTTTGTCAATCAACAACAGCGTCACCTGTCGAATCAAATCTTCTAAACCATCTGGGGCCCTACCTGAATAAACACATAATTACATTTAAACCGACTCAGCCATTGAGGAGTAGTTCAATGACATACACACGAACAAAAGATTAATGTATATAAAGATAATAATTCAAATATAGTGTTGGAATTACACACCTGATAATCTAAAGCAGGAATCGTATTATTCGAACAAAATCTTTGAAAAAATTTAGATAGATTAAATTTTACGTACTGTACGATGAGATCATGTTTCAGTGACACATATATAGATCCAGTACACTGATTGATTTCTGCAATTGATTCATGCGAGGTGAAGGTTAGAGTTGCAAAAAACTGAATCAGATAAAGAGTCAACTATCAATAAAGATAAAACATCTTTCAGAACAATCTACGAAATCAAATTGCGATTTCGGGATGACACAAAATGCTCTCTTGCTTTATATTTATAAAGAAGGATTCAATGGATAATATAAGTCCACTTGATGTTGTGGTAACCAATCCCATAACATCTGAAAGGTGGCAGATACATTGACAACCTTTAAAAAAACGACTTGACGACCTCCAATAATAAGAACGGGTATTTTTGGTTCACGCCAGCCGATTAATAGTAGTATTCAGAATATGGCTGATTTGGACAAAATAGTTGTTTGAAGCTTAGATCTAATTGCTTTACCGTCCATCAAATTTAAACATAATGCGTTCACATGGAACTCTCTGCGTTGACGAGAATTGCAACAAAGTTGACGTGACACGAATGCGTGTCTTATGCAATTGTGTCACGACACGATGTGACACAGTTTCAAGTTCCTAGGTAACCCGAACACCAACCAATATATATATATATATACTAGATGTGTCACATGATTTCACCTGCTTAACATTTGCTGGTCGGCTCCTAAGGGTCGTAGGATAACAGTAGACTGCATTACAAACCCTTAACTATTCCTCATAAATTTGGTAATTTTTTTTAATAGAAGTTATTGAGCAAAGGTCTCCCCCGCAGCCCTCCATTTCTCCCGTTCGTGGGCGAACACCCATAAGTCTGTGTAATTATATACAAAAAGAATTTTTCCTTTCCGATAAGTAGCTCTAATGATTTACGCGTTTAAACAAAAATACAAAGAAGGAAAAAAGCTCGAACTTTGTTATTGATTATAGATAAAAATGTAAAATTCATTTGTTTCTAACCACATATCATCGAAATTTCACCCACGGTAATTTTGAAAATTGACACCACGGTGCATTTGTATACGTCAAGAGTTTTATAAAACTAATCATTAACATAAAAATCAGCATCCATTTGTTCATTACCGCAAAACTCTTAGAAAGAAATAAATTAACGTTTTTACAAAATCGAATTGTATTTAAGAGTGTTTTTTTTTTAACTTTAACACATTTTTCTCAGATATAAAAATTTAAGTGTTATAATAATTATTATAAGATTGAAATACATAGGAAGGCAGGAAATACACAGGAAATGCTTTGTTCGTCAATACGAACAAAGCATTTCCTTGCGTGCAATGTGCGATGGAAAGCATTTTAATAACAACAATATTTACCTAATTAAAACAATTCCAATTCTACCAGTGCGGGTGAAATGACGTCACAAGTCAGGGTTGCCGCTATCGCAGCTTTTGCGTTTATTACGACTATTTCTTTAATTGCAGCGAGATAGATGTGTTCGTGCTATTTAATTCCAACGCTTCAACCGTTTCATAGTTAATGATTTAGTAACGGCTAAACAGACATGTCAGGAAATAAATTACAAGTACAAAATTTTAAGGGTAATATTGTTTCCTGTTGAATTATATAATTAAGGATAGTTTATGACACTAAACTTTCGGTGTCAAAAAAAGTAAAAAGGAAAATGAATGAGCTGTTCTCCCGATGGTAAGTAATCACTGCTGTCTATGGACTGGTAAAACATAAGAGGGTTACAAGAGCGTTGCTGATCTTTGAAAATGAATAGGCTATTTTCTAGCATGACCCTTAGTCATATTAGCCTAGTAACGAACGATGGTCTCCAAAAGTTTTTCCGCGTGACAAACTCGATAGCAGGTATTAGTCTAAACAACTTGTTTTTCTGAACATCCCGTGGTAAATGCGATAAATGACGCCAAGAGACGCAATATCTCTTCGCGAAGGACGCAATATCCCTTGGCCAAGGGATCGAGGAAATTGGGTTCGCCACTGAACGTTTCGGGTTTTCGAGACCAGATGTGAGAACACCATATCATGCATTGATCAATTTTTTTCTCATCACTCATCACCATTTCATGAATCAAACAATCGACATCATCCAAAATTATATATTGTACGGCAACCAAGGAAAATTCTTTTAACAATTTTCTATATTATCGACAACACAGGGCACAAAAATAAGCAATCTTATTAGCGTGATTAAACAGGGCGGGACTTAATTCATTGATTGAGGACAAAAGAAATGGGAAATGACCGATTAAAAAAGCCGGAATGTCCGTAATTGGTGCGTCCTTGGTGGTGACCCGCCGTCGCGTGTAAGCTCGAGCTATGGGGCCTTGGCGCAATTTTGCGACACCCATTCTAAGTGTTTAGGTAAAGCACACCGCCAAGGCATAGTAGAGTTCCCACGTGTTATATATATCCATGCTGGACTCGATACGGAATTTTCAAAAATGTCACAGAAAAGTGACAATATTAGATTGACTGATACGTTCATTCGTTTATATCAATAAAAGGACTATGATAAACAATAGAAAGTTGTAATTAAAATGCACATCTGATATTTTAAAATCAACAAATCACATTGCGAAATTTGTTTTCATTACTATATGCAAAGACCAGACCATTGGACCATCTCATGCAATAAACCACACCAAGAACCACATGAAGAAATGTTTAATGTGCCTAATCTTAAAAGTATTTTAAATTCTATTCATTGTAATGAAATTTAAAACATTCATTTAATGACTAATGATGTGATTTCCATAAACGACAGGAAGCTGTAGAAATCGGATCACAGAAGGATAATGACGCACGAAACTAGAGTTTTTCTCAGTTTAATAAAAACCCGCCAATGCGCAATGGCTGAGTTCAGGCAGTCAGCCACTTTACTTTTTTATAGTTACAATTACTATTAATTATTTTATGATATTGTTTCGGAAAAAAAATAATTAGGACTTATAGTGTATTTATATCTATATCTCGTGAAATTTAAATATAATAGTTACAAAATGCAATGTGGCGTGCATATTATTTTACATAGACTTTACAAACTTTGTTAGGTAAATTTAGACAACATTGTAATACATTGGCATATGCTTGCGCCGAAGAGTTTTGTCCTTGTGATTATAGCCATGTTTGTTTGCAATTATTTATTTAATTATTATACCACGAGTTCAGAACCTGTACATAAACGCCACGCAATAAATGTACAAGCAGCGTAAAACGTAATTAACTATAACAAACTAACTATAATAACAATAATTGTGCATTACAATTACCATAGGTGACCACAACACGTACATATAAACATCATGGCAAAAAAACAACATTAGATCATTTTGATTGGCTCCATTTTGAAATTTATTTTGGAATTCAATTGGTGTGTGAAATATGTAACCATGAGTAAAGGACTTAGGTGGACGCAAAATGGTTTCAAAATAACATATAGAAAAATAGAATATTTCATTTACATAATACAAATGATCATAACTCAATGGGACAATGACCTCGCATCACATAAAGTCTCCTAGTTAGAAAGAACAACACAGGCTGATCACACGATAGCCTAAAAAGAGGGATAACCAGTAGGTCGGATGGCAAAAAAGTCAGTCGTAAGTCTGATCTCTCTCTCTGGCCGTTTCGAATATTCATCTCATAGGCCTATGTGAGAAACGTAACAGAATGAACCTATATTTCTACACAATTTTGTGCACTGTGACATTTACAACGCACATGGCTAATCGCTAACAGATTGAGCGCCGAGCCCGAGCCAATCTGGTTAGGGGGAGTTTCTTTCTTAATTTTTATTGAAAATTCTATAGAAAGAAAGAAAGAATATTCATTTCTCGTAAATATAAATGTTTATTATACTACTACTTTAATATTCTCTTCATTTTTAATGTCCATGACAGCTTGATATCTCATTCGTATCGTATTATATAAAATTTGCTTACAATTAAAACAGCTAAAAGTCATCGGGTTTTCCGAGCGCTTTATAAATACATATTTTTTCCACAAAATCCATTCCCACGCTGTGTATTGTAATATAAATAATACCGAATACATTTTAAACGAATACAAGGAAATCGCCATGTCTCTAAACCGTCGGTTAAACCAGTTCGTAATCAATAAAATTACAGTGTATTACAGGAAACTTTGTGCGGCGGACGCAACTTTCGCGTGGATCATAGTTAATGCATTACAATTTCCATCGTTTGGAAAGTAGCTGACTATCTTACACTCCTATGAAAACTTCAGTTTTACGCTCAATATTGTCTACTACGGAAGCATGTTATTGGAATGAGGTTTAATGTAACTTAATACAACAATCACAATGTGAACGGTATCCGAGTAAATGTATTAATATTCATAATTATATTTGAACCATTTGCAAGCAAGCAAGAAGAGAGAACCAAAATTCAATGATATTTTGACAGTAACATATACCCTGATTTAACACATAAAAAATTGTAAAAACAAATGTAATTCATTTAAAATAAAGAAAAATTAAACTGTTTCGATAACTCGGTTGTCATTACGCTGATAGTACACTGGCTAAATACCACAGCAAATCGAAACAATATTATTTATATTACCATGGTACGCATTTACAGTTTTCTTTCTCAAAAAAGCTATTATTATAAACTTAAATAGGCCTTCGTCTATTTTCCAATATTTTTGATGTGATACTGAGCACTTAACAACTATCCTAACCAATAATAAGTTTTATGTTTAGTAAGGTATATACGCCAACAAGCTGTGCTCCGCGAGTCACCTGTTAATTAAATTAATGCTTTGCTCAAGATGTGACGGATATACGACACGTTTGGAAACAGGAAAGGGCGACTTTTTTCCATGCTCAGACTGTCGATCTTTCTAGTTTTTAGGCAAACTGGCGATCAGATCTGATCCCAAACCTGATGAGGAATGAAAAATCGTCAACAAAAAATGTCATTGTCCTCTTCGAATCAAGCACCTTCGGTTTATAAAGCAATCATCACCCAGCCACCACTAATTCATTAATCAAATACACTTTATTTTAAATCGTATTTGAAGTTTTGAATATTAGCGTGTACAGTTAAACAATATCTCCAGCTTTATCACACTAGTACAGATTCCTCTCATATCGTTATCATACCTGTTCACCTCTGCCCGCACCGAAACGGCATGCGTCAGAGACCGGTTAAAGGTGATTCCCAGTAGTGCAACTGATGCTGTGCCACCACGTGTGGTTACGTCACACAGCCAAGCTGGCACCGATATACTTAAACAGGTACAGTTTATTAGACCATGCGCCTATACTTGCTGCAAGCATTTCATACAGCGAAACCAACCATATTTTGCGTTGTTGGTAAACAAGAGTATGGCATTTGGAGTGTGTAGTGTGAACACATATTAGCATATATTAAGTATTTATTTATGAATAGAGAGATACCTTCGCATTTGTTATTTAACACCTTAAAAATACTTAATTTATATTTTTATGTCACGCTGAAAACTATAAACTAAAGTATTTTTAAAGATAAAGATAGAGATTTCAATAATATTATAATAAATATTCAAATGTTTCGTACTTGGTCCCGCACAAACCGCAAGATTGATTTGCATGACTTTTAGCAAACAGATTATTTAATACCTGTAGGTACTATTCACTACTTTATAATATCACAAAACCTATCTGAATTTGTAGGTGAAAATCTATAATAAATAATGAAATCACGGACAAGTGCTAAAACTTTGTATATCTAAGTCAATAACTTGTGCATAAACGCCACGGTATTTTTAATAGTAATCACTGAATATAATCTACTTATAAGTCTCAGAGTGCAGCAGTGTACACAGTCACAGAGGTCAAAACCCCTTTTCACAAACATGACTTTTTACGCTAAGTCGTGAAACCAAAATAATCCAAGCGGTAAATATTCATTTGTTTCCATTATACGATTCACATATGAATAAACAGAATGATTTTATTTTTGTCGATAGAACTGCATCTTGTGGTTATTTTATGTAAAGATTGCCCAAGTACCAGGGAACGGGGTCTTGTGGTTATTTAAGAAGCATATAATAATGAGAATTTAAGAATAAAAAAGGTAAACATAAATACTTTGTTTGGACCAAAATGATGTGACATTGTTTTTTTTTTTATTTATATTTCAAATATTAATTTACATATAATTGCATCAAATTTGTGTTTATCATGGTGTTTTTATTAAATATGTTTCTGGCCGTATTATTTCCGATATATTTCTAATAAAAATGTGTAATATAATAAAATAAATTTCAATTTTGCCACAGGACAGATGTATAGTCAAGTACCGAAATGTGTTGTAAAGAAAACATTTCCTGATCATTTCAAATTAAATATTTTTATTACTTAAGGTTAAGCGATATTAATTTGATAGTGGTGACCTAGCGGCAGAGGCCGTAGGTACAATTTCTTTTTATTTAGTCAATACTCAGAAATCCGTAGCATGTAATATTTGCATAAATTGGTAAATACTCTGTCGTTCGGAATACTATTTGTTATTGGAGTTACGATAATCAGAAGTTTCCTACAATCTTGAATGTCACATTGAAATGTTAATAATGGCCATACATATGAAATTTGAGGTCACCTCTTCTAGCTTTTGATCGATGGATAGGTATATCTTTGAATTGCAGAGCACTTAGTTATCGATGACAATACATTAAACATTATCCGTCAAAGAAAAGGTTGATGGCGCTGTTTACTAACCAATAGTGGATACATTTGTATGACACAAGAAGGGATTAATTTTGTCCTCGTCATACAAGACACAGCAACGTGATTACAAATAAATTTCAATGGGTTACAGTAATACGTCTTTTCCGTTACAATTCTTATTACCTATTATTTATAATATATAATGAACTACTCGCTCAGAATTTTCCAGTATGAATAGAAAGGAAATATGAGAGAAGTAGAGTATATTTGCCCGTGAAATTTACACAAACCTTATGACAATACCCAGACGGATGTATTCTGTGCTTCAGCTCTTTTAGATATCAATGTCATTCGACGTCATCCGATGTCTTTAATCTTGACGTTGCGACGATATTTATTTTCATCTATTCATCGGATACCCGGTATGTGCTATTACTCCAAAGTTGATTTTTTTGTCTTAAACCATGTTCGCATTATTGACTTTCAAATTAAACCGCTTTGTGGCACATCGGTGGGATAGTTTTGAAAACTATAAAGGACATAAGTGGAAACGTTTTTGTATTTTATATATATGGATTTCTTTAATATAGTGTACATATTTTGATATTCAAATAAAGGATGACTTCAAGATCATGATAAAACAATTTTAAAAGGATGGGTATAGTTTGGATAGTTTCTTTCTTCAAATAAATTTACATGATATGTTTAAAAAAAATTTGAATATAACATATCTTTTATTTTTTAATCATCTTATGGTCATCTAGGTAAACGATTAAATATTTAACCGAACCGATCTCTTTTTGAAGTCAGTTTAAAATAGAGAAAAGGTCCACGTGTACCCATCGCTCGTATTATGCACCCCGCTCGTAACCGTATACGTGAATAATTGAAACACATAATAAAATCTAAGGACAAACGTTCGGGTAAACATTTACGATGTAATTTTATATTCCACGTTTATTACAGCTACGACGTAGCCTCGACTTCAATGGAAAGCGCTTTGCGGTCTCCATAAATGATAAATTCTACTGAGTGCATCAACAGAAGGCTACGCACTAAAGTTGTATCATTTTAAACATTTTATATTAACGCTGTGTCTAGGATTACCAACAATTTTAAGCCTGATTATTGTATTTTTTGTTATTTATAACATAAAGTAAGCGTTTCCACTGTACTGTGTCACTGAGACCCTTTTGAACGGTTGTACCGATTTTATAGACTTTATATGTGTTCAAGTGAGGCCCTGTATAGTTTAACGATCGATTCCAAAACAAAGTCTGCCATGTCTGCTTGTTTACTATAGTAAGATCATAGTACCTCATTTGTCACTGCTGCGTAATTAAAAAAAATATATATTTCTCAACTTCATACTTTCTTTAGCACAACACGTTTAATTTATTTTACAAGTAAACTTTGGACTAGAAACCAGCTAAAAATGGGAATGTTAAATATGTCTTAGATACACATTATTTACTTTCTTGTGAATTTGATTGAAAGATTGACTTTTCTTCTGAGGTATGAGAGGCTAATTTATGGCTTCACTGCGATTCAAATGCATACCGTCATTCATCGTAATTGGGTGACATCCCAGTGAATAGTGAAGTTATCAACAAGACAAATGAAGGATTGAAAGTACGTATTAAACGAAAAGCCCTTATTGCGATAATAGCGACCCTGTACGCACAGTAAGTTATTGGCATCAATGTGCCGGGTCATAGGTTATATCAATATGTTTGTCTGAATTATAAATACACACTGCGAATTTATGAGCACTTAATATATGAATATAATTGTGATTAAAATGGCCTCACTATCGACGTGAGGCCAATTTCCTCCCCTTTAAAGTAAGAATTATATTATTCCATAAAATAAACATGTTGGCTTTGTTTACATTAATATTTACATGTTTGGGTATGACTCAGATGTAGAACGGCGTTCTCGGATGCAACGTATTGGTATAAATCGTACACAGTAGAGCTGGTACATAATTGGCTCGTGGCATCGCAAATAAGCTGTAACAACCGAGTGGAAAGACATATACCATATGCAAGTACTTGACTTGCTTTAGCACGCGGCTTCCCTACTTTTCATGGAAATTTTTTTTAAGATATTCATCCGAAAAGAGCCGTGATAGTTCAGTGTCCGGGCGCTCGCCTATAATTCTGTATACTCGAGGCGAGCCTGAGTTCAAACCCCGGTGCCGGCACCAATAAAATTGTCATTTTCTTAATTGCAATTTTAAGTGCTGA
>DWHK01001779.1:0-10684 GCA_018247855.1 Graphium androcles
TTAAATGAAGATTTTTATGAGAATTACTCTACGTATGCTTAATTTAATATTACAGAAATACCGTTTGCCAGTTGCTACTAAATACTTAATCAAAGTACCCAACACCAGGTCACATTAAGTAGTAAAATGAATTTTTAATGTAGAGCTTATGTTAGCTTATAAGAGTTTATATTAGAGAGAGTAAAGCTTATATTAATATATATTATAAGTGTTTAACTAAGCGAAGTACACGTAGTAATAAAATTGATTAGTAGCTATTACGATTAGCAATAACTAGTGATATTCAGCCCGAATAGTAATCGAACAATTTTTAAAATACTTTAAAGGAGACCCAAGCCAAATCATGAGTGAAGACCTCTTTAAACCTTCAAAATACGCGCGCTCGCTTGTTTACTGATGTGGCCATACACCTTATAATTTTTTTTGTTATAAAATTTTTCAATAGTAAAATTTTTTTCACCCGAAAACAAAATTTCACAATTTTTTTTACGTACCGCCGTAATAAAGCGCGGGATCTTTCCAGTAACTTTTTTTTAAAGTCGTTAAAATTGTGTTGTCATTTTACGATAATCTCGTAGTCCCTGGGCTTCATTTGACACTCTTTAGGACGTGGTTCTGCTTAGCCTCATTTAACACACTCTTAATGCAATACAAATATATTATATTAGAAAGTGTTTAATCTATTAAAGTTAACTTTTAGTAATTTTCTTTTTTTTTTCGCTAATTTTCTTAATAATAAGTCAAATGTCATAAGTTCTATATATGTAGCGTTTGTTCTTTGTTTATAGTTGTTTTTTCTTCCATTTTGTATAAAATTGATAACTACAAACTAAAACAAAAACAATTCATCGAAACAGTGCTTATTTGTGCACAATTCTAGGCAAGTTAGTGTTAATCAATTTCATACTGGTCATATTATAATACAGCCTACGGATGATGCCGAATCTTTTCATTTGGCGTTCAACTGTTTATAACTCTATCATAGAAAATTAGGAATTATTAAAAATGTATCAGCTATATGCATATACTCTTAAGCTATGCCTTTGCAATTTTATATTATTAAAAGCTATAAAGCTTCTCAAACCGTAAGCTGGACTTTATGATTTTCGACAATGGCGCGATGTCATTAACGCCATGAAATACGTTCACCAAAGATTAGGGTCATTTTCCTTATTTATTACAAACATTATAACAACGTAAAGCTCTTCCACCTAAGTTTTATGAAGTAGTTACTAAAATATGATGTGGTGTACCTGTCGGGAAAAGAAAACATTTTAATTGCGGTATATAAATAGAAAAATTCAAATGAACTCAGTCAAGTCTAAAATCACGTCCAAATAAAAAGAAGTGTAGTTATCGTTTAATTATGATTACGACTTTTTCTTGCTGCACTGTCTTATCCTTGTTTGTATGTATATTATGGATTTTCAATTTAATTTGTATCTCAAATATTCACCTATCTAAAATCTTAAAATCTTTGGCTAAAATCAGTATTTTTATCCAAAGATAGTTTACATTCTCGATCAGCCTGGAATCAAACAAGTCACAACAAGAACAAAACAACTCTAATTAGTCATGACTCATGGGGTAAGCAATTTGAAAACTGATTCCTATGTGAACTACAAGTAAAAGAGACAGCTGTTCAAACGGCACGGTGGTCAATGTACGAGTACGAAAATTGACGTGTAAGTGCTATTTTAATCCTTATAACGTAATGCGATGTAAATAAGAAATGATTGGGAGGTAATCAAGCATCGAGTGGAGGCTTTTCCACGTCACTCCATTATGACAGTGGCAAGTAAAAAAATTAAGTTTTTCACACTAGTTTACTTGAAATGCAATCAAGTAATGAGGTAAAAATAGTATTTTACTTCAACAAATTTAAATTATTCTATAGTGAAGCGACAGTTTATGTATTTATTTATTATGTATCGCAGTTTGAAACAATAGTTTACAAAACCGACCACGACGGTGCTACTGGACAATTACGGTATGAAATAAAGTTAGAAGTTATAGATTAAAGTGTAGTAGGTCTAAAGTGTGCCAAGGTGAATTGGGGGTTTAAAATTGTTAAGAGAAATTTGTTTTTGTTTAATATAAAGCCATGAAATGCAATGTTAAAGTAAAATATTCATATACAATTTAAAATATATTTATTAAAACTTAAAAATTTAGTAACAAATGTTTTATGCATACTTATGATCTCGATAGATGGCATTTGTATCCGTATCGATTAGAAATTAATAATGCTAATAATAAAAATTGTCATTAAATTAAATGATTTCGTAGATCACAAAAATTATTAAACTTTGATTTGATAAATGGACCAATTTACCCTTAGTATAATTAAGTTATAATTTTCTTAAACATAGATTTATTACACTAAGCGTCAATATAACCGATATCCGACATACATAGAGACAATAAAACTAAGGGTACACTAAAAATTTTGCCACGCAACGAAAAAACCTCCAATGTTTTGATTGGTGAATTTGTCCTTCCGTGTTGGTATATGTCAATGCGTTTATTTGTCGCAATATTTGTTTAGTGGTTTTTCTTATATACGTCATTAGGAGTTTTCTCCACGTGGCGAAAATCATAAGGAAATGATTTATAGTTTTTTTCATTACAGTATGTGGTCTAATATATCAGCCTTATGTATAAAATGCCTCTTAATGCTTTAAAATTGTTGATCAAATCCTTATCATAGTAACGCAACTAAAGTTTCCATAAGTTTTCAAAGTACCATCATTCCTTATAATTCATTTTTTTTGATGAACTCCAGCAGCAAAGTTCCGAATTATTGCAGAAAACAAGAACTACAAACATAAGCCGCTTGAATAATCATATATACAAGTTCGTTTTAGATTATCAAAACTCTGTGTTCCTAATTAGCTTTTGTTTTATATGTTTCACATCTCACTTTAACAAAAAGTTGTGAAGGGGGATAAAATTAACACTCTAATATAGAGAGATATTACACATACATATACAATTACCTTATTGCAAATCAAACTTTTATATACACTTCTTGTTTCGTATTTTAAAGCAACAGTAGTAACATATTGAGATGGTGAAAATATGTTGTTTAGGTAAAACCAAATCATCAACAAAATTTCACGAACCCCTGCAAAGGTTTTTCTAAATATCAAAATATTTCACTTGAATTTAGCTTTGAAATGATGCAGTAATTCACGCTTCTTCTTTAATGAACCATTAAATATATATCAGAGAGAAAACTTTCATTGAATTTGGAACCATTTCGTTAAACCTGTGTTAGATAACACATTATTGAACAACATCAAAACGATAAGTTTTCTGTAAAAGCTGATAAATAACAACTTTATTAAAAATTCAAAAGATATACATTACCGACTTACAAAGAAAAAAAACATTAAAACAATAGATGGCATTAATTTGTTTATTTGACGTTAGAATTTGTATACAGATTTAAAACAACAATCTTTTTTTTACAAACCTGCGATTTCTATCTAATTCCCGAACATACGTTATAATATAAAGTAATATACGGATTATACCGCGTTTTTAATTCGATTTTGTATGCCCAAAGTTTCGAACCTTTTATGTGGTTCATGATTTGACTTATTATCCATTTTGACACTCATGCTCAAGCATCGTTAAACTTAACTTGTTTCTATGCCACGTGGGGAAAATAGAAGATAATGTGTTTGAAATAAGCAGTAGCCAAACTTACTCCTTATACCATCAGCTATCTGCCGAGATTAACGGACCCAAAAAGAAAGGCAGACAGACAGACAGACAGACAGAAACATATTTTTATAAGTTGTTCATTAATATCGTATTACTTTCGTGTGCATATAGTCAAAAGCTCTTATTATGACCGTACAAACAGATATTTCAATTATATTTATATATATATAGATCCGTACACCTTGCTCCATTTGTCACTTATTAACCTTTTATAGGCTAAAGTTTGGTGTTACCAATTTGTCGTTATTTCTAGTGTTTGTCTGTCAGTTTCTAACTAAACAACTAATGTCTTGTCTAAAGAATAAAACATAACATTAAATATATGGGGATACGACCGTAAGTACATAAATTTCTTTTAAATAGTTGTTGCAGGGTAACCCAAGCTCCAATGTTTTTCTTTTCTTTTTAACAATATATTTAATATGTTGATATCTGCCGCACCACCCCACATTAAGACACCGTGAGATAATAAACAGTGAAAATGGCTAAAATAAACAAGTCAAACAGTGTCTACATCAGCTGTCTGAATTTCCTCAGTACGTAAACAGAGAACGTAGTCTACCTGCAAGAGACGAAATATGGAGATTCCATTAAAGACTAGTCTATACGAATACCAATAGACTCCGAGAATCTATCGTTATTCTATGAAAGTTGTGGAATCTAAAGTATTTACAAGTCTTATATTTATTAGATTTTTGATTAATGTATTATTTTTTATTACAAAAATTTTAATTCTGCCTTCTTACATATTGCATTAGTACAAGATTATTGACAGATAACCAATAAAGTATATGAGAAAGTAATATAGACCACGAAGTCGTGGACCTAACCTATGTTTGAAGTAAATCATTCACCAGAAACAAAACGTTCTTCTCCTTTAGTTTTCTCTTCCTAATAAGATATTTAATTGAATACTTTAGCGAATTTCCTATACACTAACAAAAACAATTATAAACTTTGTTTAAATACAATTCAAATTTATGTTTCCATGGTGGCTCACCTTCCCCCTATCAAAGGAGAAGGATCAAAACTCTTTTCGTTTATCGAACAGCTAAGCCAATTGAGGCTCATTATAAGGAGAAAGTCTATCTTATAATCTGGTTTAAAGTTCATTAAATAAACTATAATTTTTTTTTAAATATTTAAAGGTTCAAAAATGTTTAAAAATTTTATTTCCTTTTTATTCCCTAAAATAATAACGAAATCTGTCACAAGTAATACATTTTTTTACATTTAAATAAAGAAATTAAATCTTCAATTGTTGTTACCATACTCTAGCAAATTCTCTATTATTTGGATAATCTCCGGTTATTGACAACCTTGTAAAACAATCAACATATGAATAGGAAACACAAACAATATCCAGAATGTAGAAGCTCTTTCTACACTTTTACGGTCGCGCCCCGGAGAAGTACGACCGCCTTTCACAAAAGACAGCATAAAAAGTATTCCTGTCCTATCTTTCTTTTCCCCTTTCTTTTCACACAGAATCCTTAATATGTTCCTGACCCACCCTACTCAATGGGTTATTCTATCTATATTCCTAGGCTAGCAACGCACACTCAACTCTTAGCATGTCGTGTGTGTCCATGGGCAACGGGACCATTTAACATCAGCTGAACCGCCTGCTCGCTTGGCAACCATTCTCTATAAAAAAAAATATTAATCAAGGGCGATGTCTGTTAATTTAAATGAAATTTTAACATTTAGAAAACTTACTATGTAACATGTCGATTATTTAATATAAACGAAAGAATCATCAAAGATGAGGATTTTTGCTCTCATTATTTATTTTTTGTCATGTGTATTGGCTATACAAGTTTTTTTTAAATTAAAATCATGGCTTCACTTTCCCATTTTTAAATTTAGAACATGTAAAGAAGCAGACTCCTTAAAATTAACAGAATAAAACCTTTTACATTTGAAATAAACGAACATCTCATTTTTCATTCAGTATTTCTCTGTTAACAAGGTACACGGTTTATGCGTCTCCAACCAACCGTTGGCGGTGAACTGTGACTTTTCAGCACAATACACGCGCGGTGGAACAAATTCTTCACGGGACCTTTGTCGTTGCTTTTCTAAAGGAAAGTAATCAACGAATGTCTCTCTAGCACGGAAATAAACTGTAAGTATGAACACGACAAATTCCTTTAAGCCACGTACTACATCGGCAGAGCATCACGTTTATTACTGTTTCACACAGAAAATCTTTTAATACTTGTATTCAGAGCATAGTTAATAGACTGTGGTCCTTTTTAGATGAGAAACTGAAAGAACACATAGAATGACTGATTTTTACACACGCATAAACAGGAAAAACAAAATCTACATTCAATTGTGTTCAAATAAAGGACAAAAATAAACGAGTGTTCATGACTAATTGATAGAAAATCTGTTATTAAGAAGGAATATATTCACTTTTTTAAGCATAAAATCTACACGTCTCTTGCAATAGGAAGAATAACTTGGAATATATTCGTTAAAATATTCCACGGAACTTCCAACATTAAAAAAAAACTCAGCACCAATCAGTAATAATTAATTTTGTTTATTCTATGTATTACCCGTCTGTCAGAAATATATTGAACCTACCTCAGGAAGGAGTATATTTATTTACTACAACTAATTGTTTTTCGGTATAAGTGTGAGTATTTATTTTACTTTAAGAAAACGCGCAAAATTAATAGTATTTTATACAGAGAAACAATGGAAAAATAGGTAGATAGTTAATCCTTTAAGCGGAACTTCTCATCCATGGGCACCCAGAGAACCCAAAGAACCGTTGTGCTGAAGCTGGTTACGGCCATGGAGGACACAGGTTGATAGGTACCGAAATGATTAAAAAATAATATTTTTAAGATTGAGAAAGAAGCAGACTCAGAGAAATAGAGAAAATCGGTATATGTATAGCATTCCTCCTTCCAGTAGGTGATTGATATTCATACCACACCAGTCGCAAACTGCAGGTCTATAAGGGCTGTGTATAAGTATTTTTAATAACATAAATTTCCAATTAATTTATAAGACGGCCGTATCCGAGTTCATCGTACATATATACATACGTGATGCAATTAATTGTCTTAGGTAGGACTCCAACCCATAACATATGACGTCGTAGTGAATAGTTTAAATATTGCGCAAACCTTAGGCTAAGTAGCAATTTATTGGCGGCGTAAGGCCTAAGGCATCTTACGCCGCTAATAAATTGCTACTTTAAGTTTTGTAGTTACGTGCTTAAGTCTAGATTTAGTTTTACAATGATATGGTCCAAAATATTTTCCTTACTGTAATTAGAATGTCTCTTTTTCTAGAGATAAAATCAAAGTCAAAATGCGATGGAGGTGTCTTTTTCTATAATACTCCTTACGTCAATGTTTTTGAAAATCGCGATTTTAATATATGTTATTCTGAATGTTAAAAACTACTTATCAACTATTATAATTAGTTAAACTTCGCTAGTTAGAAAATACGCTAAACATAAACCTTTTTTATATCTTAGAATGATTTTTAGTCTTGGTTCAATTAACATGTACAACATTAAACAGAAAAATTAGTATCACTTGAACATCGTCATTATTTATACTTTTTATATTTTGAAGTTGAACCTAAACGTGATACAATCCGTAAAATAGTTTTGTTTAATAATATGCGGTACACGTATAAAAAAAAATCAATAGATGTAAATTTTGTTAACACAAAATTTTCGAAATCTGGCATAATTTACTCCCAGTCCCCACCTGCCACGACAGTTTGGTCTCGAACGGAACGCGTTGGAGGTTGCGTATGCAAATTTAGTAGCGTTCAACTTTTCTACGATTGTTTAAACATAGAAAAGAAATAAAATCAAAAGAATAATCCGTACAGGGGAGACTAAATTATCAGCAATTTTTTTAACAAAAATTAAGATATTCTAAATTTGACATATAAATTTTTAAAATATACATTTTTTTAAAACAGCGTGGCTGTTAGGGTGAGCAGGATAAGTGGTATAAAACGGAGCCAGGCATTTAAATAATTTCTCTTTAATAATTGGTCCGTCAATCTTACGGCAGCCACCGCAATCCAAATAAAAATTGCAGCTATGCTAGCTGCTGTAGTGTTGAGCGATCAATCATTCTTGTCGAAGGCATCAGTACGGCGCGTATCGCTGCTGTACAATGTTAAACTTCCTTCTTATTTTTATTAAGAAGCGGGAACATGAATTATGTCACTTGTCACCTAGCACCCGTGGCTACGAGAATGCTTTTATAGCCTTGTAGAAAGATGGATTTAGTTTACTTCTTAAAGACAGTTACTACGAAATACAATGCGTATTTCTTTAGAAGTCTTTTTTATATTAATATGTGCTGGAGAAAAGGAAGTTACTATTGTTGTATTCAAGAATAAAGTTGGTTACGATTACAAGAATAAACAAATAAAATAAGATACTTTCAGGTCATTTTGTAATTAAGATTGAGGTTTAATGTAAATATTCTTAAACTTTTACGCTTATGCAGCTTCTCTGCAATAATTGCAACATCAATCGTTTCTATAATTTCTTTAAGCGGTAAACGCGAAATATCGCAATTGTGAGATTTTATTAAGCAGTGTCAACTTTAGTCATAGGTTTGTTCCAGCACTTACAGACACAACAACAAATTATTTTTTCGGTTTCAAAACAAGGAATCAACTGTAGTGTTACGTCATATACTAACATACATATATTATAATTTATGTTGCTTTTGAGAAACAATTGATTGATATGCATAAAATACGGTATAGGTTATAAAAAGTAAACTTTTTGGGTTACTTACTTGTTTTGCAACACCCACCACGAACTAAATTTTTCGATGGGAGAAAATGTGTAATTCAATAGCATTACTTCCAGCCTATCGTTATTTACTCATTTTGCCATTATATTTTAATAAGAATAGTGGTTAAAAAGTGTCTAGGTAATGTAGTGATTTCTTAAACTGGATCTCCTTTGATCCCTAGCGGCTACTTCTGATACGTTGGGTAATAAGAATCCTATTTATGACCAAAAATATACTTCGGTATTCACATTTGTCGGCAGATTACCGTTAATGCCGCTGTGTTATTAGCACCATAATACACAGTGGCTAAAGAGGGTCATTAGCCTTTATTTATGTCATGATAGCATAATGAAAATATTTTTAGTTTTTCATTGAATAAAATAACGTCACATCTATATGAAAAATCAACATTCATATCAACAAATAAAAACAAAATGTTTAAAAGTTATTGCTTTAGTCAACTGTTTTCAGGCAGTCCTGCACCCGAGCTTTAGAATTAAGTATTATTATGTTTAATTCGTAATGCCAGTACCAATAAAGTATAATTAAATTCTATAAAGTGCTTAACAACTTAAGATACTTTCTCAGTGTACAAATATCACTATTATAAATCAAGAAATAACCTTTCATTGATATTTCATTGTCTTTTACAAAACATTTATGATATTCATGGTACGATACAGTAGCCTCTTAGTACTTTATACTCGATATTTTATTGCGGTACAGTGGTGGTAGTGTGCGTTTGCAGGACAGCTCCAGTATTGATGTAAGTTTTGCAAGCGCTGACATAGGATACAGTATTTAAAGTTGGAAGGTGGTGGTGGATGAGGAGAAATTATCTGATCACTGGTACATCCGGTTTGATCTGCCCGCCATACCGACCGACTCAAATCGGACCGTGATAGTAGACAACCCAAGGTGGCGGCTTGGAAGCCTGGACCGATAATGCTCATCGTTCAAAGTGGCAATCGTTCAGTCCTTGGAGAGGTAACTTTGTTTCGGGACGCAATCACGAAAATCTGCACTGTTCACTAGATGTTAAGTGATCCCATCGTTCATGGACACACGCAACATCCGAAGAGTTTCGTGTGCGTTACCAACCTTGGAAATTGGATAAAACAGGTTAAAGGGTAAGATAAGATAGGATTGTACTAAGGATTTTATGGGGAAAGTAGTGGGAAAAGAAAAGGGAGAGCCACGCACACTTTATTTTATGGTGGCTCTGTGAAGGATAGTGGTACCTCTGGTACCTACATAGAAGTGCATCAAAAGCTGTATGAAGGTTGTTATGCTCTATAACCTAACAGGATGTTATGCTCTACCACCTTATAAATATGATTTCTTTGTTTTCTGTAGTTCTTCATTTTCATTAGAGTAATATGTTGCAACATATAGTAATATGTTGAAGTTGAGTACCTGTAATTTTGCTTGGTTTTTGTAGTCTTGTGGATATAATCAAGGTATAACTTGCTAATATTTGCTACTGGCAGTTACATTCAGTACGGTAGTGTGTAAAAATATTCCGCAAACGTTTTTCTATGTTTAAAAATATATTCGTACATTGATTATGAATTCACCTTTTTGATTATGAATTTCTGTAGCTTTATCAGAATTATAGACCATACAGCGTGTGTTGCCCTCAAGCAAGTTGTCTTAACACACTTCTTGATATGAGGGAGACTCCAGATTTCTTAACGATTATAAGATTGCATTTCAGAAATTTCTCGAGTTGTAGAAGATCAAGCGGTAAGAAACAGATTATTCGGTTGGTGTTATTTATTCATGAAACTTTTTATTTAGATAGCTTAGAATTTTGAGTCACGTAAATGAATGGAAAATGTGTCTTATAGGAAAGTGATTTTTAATTAGTTCACTAGTCTAAGCAAATGCAACATATTTTTTCTAATGAAATAGATTTATAACATCAGTCAGATCATTGATAAATCACACTATTATTACGATTATCAATTTATCTGCCCAAGATTATTATACACATGTAAATAAATAAATTCGAAGGATTCAGTTATAATGCTTATTATAACTGAATCCTTCGAAATATTATTAATAATATTTCGAAGGATTCAGTTATAATAAGCAAGCCTGGTCTATTTACATATCCTAAATAATTTGCCAATCCTTTGCGCAGTCACTTGACT
>DWHK01001780.1:0-10684 GCA_018247855.1 Graphium androcles
ATATTATATTATACACTTATATTGAAAGTGGGGTAAACCATGCGGAATATCTAGTTTTAAGAGAAAAGTTAAAGATTGTGCTTATTTGTTTTTTGTTAGAAAAATATTTTTCTGTCAGATAATTCCTTAAATGACCTTATTTTTTAATAAATTATCTGACAGACTAGAAAAATATTTATTTTAAATTTATGATAGCCTAATTTTTGAGAATGTATCAAGATGGTTAAAATGCTGGGCACAGCTATTAGTTAATATAATAATAATAATCAAGAATGATGAAACATGTATAATTTTTCCATAGCCATGTATATGTTTAATAGTACAAAATACCATACAACTTAAAAAATGTTAAAACTAATCCATTATTATCATATAATAACTAAATAAATGAATTTTCATAAAGAAAAAAATAGAGTTAATTTGAAACTCCTCTTGTAACACAATCTACAAACAGAAATTCTGATTATGTAAAATATATCAATAGGTTTAATTTTTGTTTTTAATACCATAATGAATTTGTTTACACCCCTAGGAATTTTTTTTTATATGGGGACACCCGTTAGGGTACTGCTACTTTGCACACAATAAAAGAATTAACTTATTATTTAGTTAACTGCCTATGTATATTTTGACTAATTTAGATTGTAATGTCTAACAAATCCATCCATGTTAGTACACAGTTTGCATGCATGTGAAATATGATTCCTATGCTTATCAGTTTATAATTTTCGAATGTGGTAATACCAATAATTAAAAGTTATGTTATATAATTTTGGCTAGTACCAAAATTAAAAGTACAACCAATAGAAAATTAGAGCAACGCAGTACTGACATATATAATAATTTAGTTAAAAGAATCATGTTTCAATAGCAGAGAAAACAGTAGAAACTTCAATATTAGTCTTTTTTTATCCCGATAATCCAGGTCAAAATATTAAAACAGAGTTATTAAATTATTCTATTGTCAATAGCCCTTCACTGACATATAAATTTTATGTAGTTAATCAGACTTCTATTTGATGATTCTGTTGAGAGATTCCGTTACATTAATAAACGTAAAAGTAACAGCCTATTTTCAAATTGTCTCAATGCAGGCAAAGGCCTCCTCTATACAGAGGGTATAGGGTTAAATCCACCACCTCTGTGCGGATTGGCAAACTTTGAACTCAGGTTCGCCTCGAGTATACAGAATTAAAGGTGAATGCCCGCACACTGGGCTACCATGGCTCTGTTGCTGGCAGATATAAGTAAACATTTAATAAGGAGATTTATTAATATAGTATAATATCTCCATATTGCAATGTAATATTTAAATGAAAAATCGTGTAAATCTAACCTACACTAATTAATAAGTCAGTTTTATTGGTGTATTAATAGTTACATTAAGACATATAGTTGATTTTTTAATACACTGCCAAGGTTGTATGCAATGTCGTGACATAGGAAACGGTTTTATACAAATGAGACTAAGCTCCACATTGTGCGGTGATGCAGACATAGTCTTAACTAACTTAACATTGTTAGGGGCTTTCTAATTGATATGGATTGAATTAAGTGCGTTTGTATTGAACAATTATTTGCACATATATGTTAAACTATAATTGTGATCGCTTTTATTGTATAATCTTTAATATATGTAATGTCTTAATTAATTAGTATTTTTAACAAAATCATCAATTTTTTTTATATAAATCTAAATTCTGTAATTTTTATGATGAACTATGTAATATTTTGATGAAATCCAAGGGTTATGTTCACATAAGACATAAATAACTTTTTACTAGTGCTTTATTACTAGTTTCTTTAGGTATGGGTATTGAACTTAGTAAATGAAAATAATAAAACCTGTTTCAACCACTTATGAATGTTACGTCTGTCCAGAGAAATTCCAGAAAGAAACTGGCAAATGCAAATTCTGTTATATATTTTTTGACATGATAATGTCTTATCGATGAACGCTGAACGCTAGATGCACGCACGAAGAGGCGCAACTGATTGTCACGTTCCGCCTGAGCTGAGAGTGCAAGTAAGAGCGCGGAACAAGCGATAGAGAGGCACGATCAGCCTAAGCTTTCGGCCTGTGACGCATCTATCTCTCTTTCACTCCATCGGCCGATGCGTCCGAGTAGAAGAGAGACAGCTTATGACGTTATCACGTAAAATGATCGTCCGTAAACCTACTTTACAGACAACCATTGTTTTTTCTTTTATTTGTCATAAGTTGCAATAACAGTATATAATTTAACAGAGCCAAGGGACATTCTATTAGAGGGCCAAAATTATGTCTTCATGATTTATGTATTTTTCTACATAGTGGTAGGCATCATCTATGTTTATCTGGCTTTAGTATAGTTATAGTTAAAATTTTTCTTCTCATCTGATGAAACACATTTTACTATTCCAGGCGGCCGATCTAACCAAGCCCGTGGACAAAAAGATGTACAAGGGCACCAACCCCACCTGCCACGATTTTAATGTGGTAACAATGACCCCAGAGAGTGTTTCCCTGGTCATAGGATTCTCAACAGGACAGATCCAACTTATAGACCCCATTAAGAAGGAATTAAGTAAATTATACAATGAAGAGGTGAGTTGCTATGATTTTTATCAAAAGGTGAAAAATTTCTAGCAATGTTAAAATAAGTTTATGACTCATTTAAATTTTGATTTTGATTCATTTACAACAAAACATTACTAGTACTTGCTTGTGACTTTGTCTACACATAAATAATAGGTAGTTACATCTTTAAATGAAAGTTACTTTTTCCTATCAGTTTAAATGTTATTAAGTCTTTATTTTAGTTGATAGTAAACGCTTATCTTTCCATGAAAACCACATTAAAATGGAATTTTCATGATCCATAATTTTAATATATAGCCTATCATTTGCCCTATCACAATTTCTTATTTTCAATGAGATTTATCAAGCTGTTTATGTGTTATAGAAAGGAAATACAGATAGACAAATGTATTAAAATTTAAGAAATTCAGTGACATCAGAAGAGTTATATATTTAAAGATTTGACTAATTTTGTGTGGTTACAAAAAATATAAGCATGATTATGATGAATGTGTACACACCTCTTTCACAATTTTCATTGAAATTATTATTATAACTTTAATTATTGGAATTACCCATTCCAGAGACTGATAGATAAGACGCGCGTCACTTGTATCAAGTGGGTGCCGGGCTCTAGCAATCTGTTCATAGTGTCTCACGCGTCGGGACAGCTGTACGTGTACAACGAGGAGTTGACCTGCGGCACCGCCACGCCCCACTACCAACTGTTCAAGCAAGGTGACGGCTACTCGATACACACGTGCCGGACCAAATCCACGAGGAATCCACTATACAGGTGGCTCATAGGTGTCGACGGCAGCTGTATAAACGAGTTTGCCTTCTCGCCGTGCGGCACCAACCTGGCGGTGGTCTCCCAGGACGGCTTCCTGAGAGTTTTCCACTACGACACCATGGAGCTGATCGGCAGAGCGCGGTCGTACTTCGGCGGCTTCCTGTGCGTGTGCTGGTCCCCCGACGGCAAGTACGTGGTGGTGGGCGGCGAGGATGACCTGGTCACCGTGTGGTCCTTCGGCGAGCGGCGCGTGGTGGCCAGGGGACAGGGCCACCGCTCCTGGGTGTCCGTGGTCGCCTTCGACCCGTACGTGGTCAGCTTCACGGAGGGCGAGCACGAGGAGACGCCCGAGGAGGACAGGAAGAGCGAGAGCGTCCAGTGCTACAGGCTGGGCAGCGTGTCCCAGGACACGCAGCTGTGCCTGTGGGACCTGACGGAGGACGTGCTGCGGCCGCCGGTGCGCGCGCGCGCGTCCGCGCAGCTGTCGCCCGGCCAGGGCCTGTCGCCCAACGGCGTGGCCGGCGGCCGGCCGCCCAAGGCCCGCGCGCCGCGGCCTGCCGACGCCGCCGGGGAGCCCTCCAGGGCCCGCGCGAACCACGTGGCCACGGGCAAGGCCAGGGAGGAGGGCTCGGGCTCCCTGGGCGCCAACTTCACCCAGCGCCTGGCCGGCTTCTCGTTCGGCGAGCGCAGGTCGGAGCACCGGCGGAACTTCAGCCTGACCAAGGCGGCGGACAAGCCGGGCGCGGGCACGGTCGCGCTGAGGGGCAAGTCCGCGGGCGCCGCGCCGGCCGACGCCTGCGACCCGCTCAAGCTCATCGGCACGCCGTCGTGTCCGCGCTTCGACGAGTGCCCGGTGCTGGAGCCGCTGGTGTGCAAGAAGATCGCGCACGAGCGGCTGACGGCGCTGCTGTTCCGCGCGGAGTACTTCGTGACGGCGTGCGCCGACGGGTGCGTGAACACGTGGGCGCGGCCCGGCCGCTCGCTCAACGGCGAGGCGCGCGCGCGCCGCGACCGCGCCGACCCGCTGGACTAGTGCACGCCGCCCGTGCGATGCGTGCGGGTCACGGGCGCCGCCCACGTGGAGCGCTGGGACAGCGACAGCGACGCCTGAGTCCTGCGCTGCGTCCAGTGTGTGACTGTGTCGAACGATCCGATCGGGATATTAGGCTATGTGCTATGTGAATTAAACTTCCTATCTTAAGTACACTCGCTCGGTCTAAACTGGACTAGTTCATATGTGATTGTATATAAGTGCAGCCCAAATATTGGGAAGTGGTTGTCATAGTGTGAGTGCAAAGTGCTATATCGACATTTCTTCAATGATCACTGTTAATGATTGAAAAATATTTAAAATTTCCTAGTGACAATATAACTCAAAGTGAGACTTCATAAAAAATTGGCACTGTATGAAAAAGTAATTTCTCCTTGATAACTAGGATGACAAAACTATATGAGGTCTATAGTGAATTTCAAGTTGCTCAGTGTACATATTGTAGTCTGAAATATATTTACTATACTGGGCTATACATATTGTTGACAAAAAAGCTATATAAATACCATGTTACTCTTTTAAACAGACTGTGTTTGAGACGAGATAGTAAAAGCATTTATTACAAGCGGTTTTGTATTCGGCTAAAAAGAAAATCGAGTTATTCCACTGCGGAGGAAATAGTTGATTTTGTAAATGCATCTTATATGTTGTGTGAGATGTTCTCAGTACTTTAATTAATTTAATCGAAATGTTATTTAATGTGCATATATACTTTCCTGTGATTTTTATAAAACAAATTTATTATCCTCATTATGTGATTGCATCATGTAATATGGAATATATTACTTAAAAATAAAGTATATAGAATACAAAAAAAATGTGGTTGCCACAATGCAGCCATAAAGACAAATACTTGCAACACCATCAGTCTCTATAAAAACTTCTTAATACTGTACTGTGTATAGTCCGTGCCACTTTTGTTTAAAAATTTAAAAGCTCATTTTATGATTTAAAATGAATCACGAACACTAGGGAAAATAATATCACCTTATGAATCAAGAAAAATTATTTATGAAATGTATATGATCGTAATAAATTCTGATAAATAAAAGAAATGACTGGGGAATTGATCATATTTGCAGCGATTATTATTCAATAAGTTTTGTTTTTGTTTATAAATAAATATCATTTATGATTAGAACATATCTGTCTTGGAATTCAAGTAACTACCTATAAACTTTTATGAATCATAATATTATTGCAATTGAACATTTGTGGACACGACCCTAATTGTAAACGGCCATATTGATTCTACTTTCGTGGTTGATTCTACTTGCTATATTTCAAATGGTTTATACTACTAGTCTACTTATAACCCTAGTCAAAACTTTATACATAATAATCGTGAGATTTTTATAAAATTTGAAACAATTTTATATCATTTGAAGTTCAATATTACATGATGCAAGTAATAGACTCTTCCGTGGGTCTATTTATTAATTATCGTAGCACCAGCAAATTGTACTTCTTTATGCTTTAACATTGAACCCTGTTCGGCACAAGTTCATTACCGGACACGGGAACATTTTAATAGAAATAGTAAAGAGAGATGAGATTCGACTGCGTTGACGGGTGTACATTTTGTAAACTGTAAGAATGGAGAGTTGTTAAATCTACGCTCATTGTAAATATAGTGCGTTGGTAGTCGAGCGATCAAAGATTGCTCGCACGGAACACAGAGTGCGCGATGCAATGGCGGCAAACTGTCAAAAGTAGTGTTGTGTCAATCCACAACATTGTCGATAAAATGTTACAGTATCGATAAACGTGAATGTGATAAAATTAATGATGAGCCTAGGTGGCATTTTTAGCTATGGCCAATGCCTTATTGATACATGATTTGTATGTACTTGTTGTCCATATAATATTTATTTTTTGGTTAAATCTCCGATACAAAAAGACTTTAAATAAGACTTTTTTAAATGGGAAATGCATTTTCGATGTCAGTGAAAAGAATGGTGTGTGAAATTTAAACATAACTATCGATAATGGGACAGTTGTCGATACTACCATTAACATCCATGAACAATTAGTTTAAAATAATTTACAATTAGTTTTCTGAAAATCATATCATACAATAATATTATAAGAAAGAAAATAAATCCGAAATTTTATTGGTATCTGTTATTGATGCTTTTGAAATGATTTTTAATTTGCCACATTTTATTCAATACTATGAAGACTTATAGATATTTGATATTATCGATATTTGGACAACCCTAGTCACAAGTCTACTTTTAGAATGTTGTTCACATTCTCATTGATGGCGAATTTTTCACCTAACGTATAATTTCAAATGACTGAAGCACTCGTGCTTGCTAGGTGTATTCGTATGACTAATTATTGATACTAAAGAAAGCAATAGCATAAAAGCAATATTAATCTTGTTGACTATCAACGCGCTCGTGAAATTCGAGGATTCTATTTTGAATTTAATACTGTTGACGGATTGCCGGGTGTTGTGTCCGCATCTGTTTATTATAGGTAGCTCATTTTGAAAACGCGATTCGGGCTTTGGCCTGCGTGACTTATTGATGTAAAAAATCCTTGTGAAAGAAAAAAAAACCATAATGGAGGCAATTTGGAACCAGAATGAAACGATAGATTTTTGAAAAACGCAATCGATTTTTTAATTATTTTAAATTTTCGTTTTGTATTATTGATCTCGTAAACTGTTTAAGACTTGGCAATTGACATAATTTTACAACCTTTTGAGTTTCGACAATAGATGAAATCCTATTTTGGTCAAAACTTAAATGCTCGATGCAAATGGATGCAGTAGGAGTGGGCGGCCGTCTCAAAGTCTTAGCACATTTGACAATTTCTGAATCGCTGTTCACTTACTGTCAGGAGTCCGGATATCAAGTGGTCAAGTAAAAACTGCATGGAGCCTTTAGTAAGTAGGATAATCTGAGTATGCAATGCAAAACCCATCACGATGGCACTGCGAGTAATATAAAAGAATAAAATGTAATGAAGTTGCAGTTATAGAGTAGTCGGGGTGAAGCGCGACGAGTAAAGACCGAATTAATCGTTCTCCAATAATGACGTCGATTCCTGTATGTCGTATACCCAGGGTTAAAGTGGCGCCATCTGATTTTAAGCCGATCTTGTTGTATGAAGTTTATTCTCCTAGTTCTCTATACTCCATGGAAAACGGTTTCTTGCATACTTCTTGAACCTAGGACTCTAGTTCTAAAAGATCCGTACAGTTATATACTTTATGCCTGGTGTCTTAACCGTTTATATGCTCTTTTCTAAGCAGCTGGTAAAAGATATATGTCGGAGTTAAAGTTAAACATTGTGTTGTGTCTAAATTGCGAGCTTCTGAGTCAAACCAACCAAAACGGTTTGTCTTTGACACTTATTCTGGTACTTTCCTTCTAAGTGATTTATAAAAACCAGATGGATATTAACATCAAAAAGGAAAGAAATTAATTAAGTATAATTTTATGGAGCTCTTTTGTGGGTAACTTGGCAGCATAATCTTAAAAATAAATTTATTTGATGTTGTTTAAACCATTTTTCAGTTGTTACTGTTTTATTAAGTTAAAAATATTCAATGAAGAATTTATGAGAAAATATATATACATAATGACAAAGTATCTCCTTTTAACCATGATAATGCATTTTAACTCCAGTAGTATGTTAAATGCCAGTACAGTGGTACCTCAAGTGATTAAAATATTACAATATTTGTTTAATATTGCATCAAATATTATTAAAAAATGGATGTGAAACCTCGAATCGCGTTTAGAATTTATTAAATTTATTTAATTATAGTCACATTGGTCTATTGTAAAATTGTTTCTACAATTTCCTACTGAGTAGAAATATATACAATTCCATAATATTCTTTATTTTGTATTGGACGATGCTTGAACTGTAATTTTTTGTAAAAAAAATTTAATGTACGATATATACACATTAATTTTGGCTCATTGAAATTATTTATTATAGCATTGTAAAGGAATTTTTGCCTACCATTTTTATATGAGTATTGTGATCAAAGCATTAGGTGAGAATAACAAAGATTGAAGAAATTAAATATCTTTTTTGTATACACATAATTTCACTTTCTTATTGGGTCAGACGCGGCTCCGCTGTCGAGAGTAGAAATGGCGTAAGAAACTCGACAGATTTTCAATAAATTATTTTAACTGAACACTGAAATATATGAACAATATATTTTAGTCTATTTGAAAGTTCAGAGTGGATTATCCTTCAAATAATCATTAATATTATGGTAGCTATTAGCACACCAAGTTTCCGTAAATATTTTTAGAATTGATCAAATGATACATTTATATTATTTTGTTGCAAGTGCGTATACTTTTCTCACAATCATTTTACTTATTTTTTACAGTATACTTACAGGAAGAATTAATTGTTTATTGTTTCTAGTATTCATATTAAATATAAATAACATTAATTTCATTTTTAATTCTGCTGATGTCATTTAACTTTCTTTCAGAAGTCAATATTATTGCCGCTTAAAACTTTTTTTAAATTTTATTTAATGATTATATTTTACTTTTAATGTCAAGATGTTTACACTCTGCATGATTGTTAATATTGCATTTTTAAACTTGTACGTTATCGCATGTACAGCTAAAAAAATATTGTAAAATAGATGGACAGAAAAAAATTACATTTGACATAAACTTTTCATTAATTTCTTTTAGATCGACTAAGTCTTACCTAATGCTAAGAACACTCTAGCCTAATAAGTTGCTAAAAGCACTCATCAACAACTAAAGTTGTGTTAAACGAAAGGAGATTAATTTTATAGCTATTGTGAATTTGCTCATGAGACGACTGCTTTTTTTTATCCGTCATGTGTATTATAAAAAATCGGAGAAAGCGATATCAATAATTCTTACACAATGAAGGTCGCCATTGTGAACTGTAAATAGAGTCTGACACTTGTAATTATTATTAATTTAATGTAAAACCAATTTTTCTGCCCGATTTTCACATATTTTCGTTATAACCTTAACAAAATTAGTTCTATTTCATGCTACTAGATGTCGCCATCTGCGCGCGTTTTATTTTGTTCAGACTGTTTTCTTTATTCAAAACTAGTGAGACACAAATTAAGAGCCTATCAAGTTAATACTTAATAGACGATTCTCTATATAATGTTGTGGTTTCATTTGCTGTATATTTCTATGACTAAGACTGCTCAGTACACCTACACACCTACATGATGTACTGAGCAATGCCCTCTCTAAATTGCCTATATTATAGAAAGAGACAAAGCGAGTACGGTCTATATTTGTCTCTTAAGTAGACAAATCGACTGAGACGAATTAAGCAAACAAATTTTTTCATGGTCACTGTCTCTTTCAATAGAGTAGTTAATTTTGCGAGGGTACAAAAGTCACTTCTCTGTCCAGACAAAGAATTCTTGTGAAGTTATGTAATTTCGGCATTGACACCCTTTCCTGTCAGTTTTCATTTCTTATTAGGTTAGAGGTCACTCGGTCCAAACTTTTTTTTTTATAAGAAAAGGTTGGCGAGCGATCAGTGGATTTACCTGATGTTCAGTTATCCCGTCGCCCATACACATCATCCGAAGACTTACGTGTGCGTTGCCAGCCTTGGAAATTGGGTAAAACAGGTTAAAGGGTAGGATTGGTTAGGATTATATTAAGTATTAGGTGGGGAAAGGAGTGGGAAAAGAAGAGAGTAGGAATGGCTATCCGGCAACCCTAACCCTATGTTCGCACTGCCGATACATTCGCATAAAAACATGTAAAATTTTTGTGTATCTTTCCATGTATATGAAGTATTTTCTAAAAAAATGGTTATATTTCACAAATAAACGAGAATACATAAATCGTGATGCATAACAATGTCAAATCAATTTAATTTATTGACAAAATAGAGAAAGTTTAACTTGTGTTTGTCTGAATGTTTCGTCAGTGCAAACGTAGAGTAAGAGCCAAGCATACTTTATTTTATGCTCTAATTACTTACATGGGTACTCTGTGAAGGTTTCTGTGAAAAGAGCTTATTTCTTAAGTTACTTAACAAAAGATATACCATTTCTTTTAAAGGGTTTTAGTCATAATGGTTCGGAAATATCGTTGAAGAGGGTAGGCGACAAGATAAATACATAATTTTCAGCATTACAAACTTAAACTCATGGTTTAGAACTCTGCGGGCGGGTAATGACTTTGTGTTGTTGATTCTTAGTTGGCATACTGTGGGTTCGACTGGCTGAAATGTTTACATAAAAGCATGTTAAAATTTTTGTATTTTTCCATATTTAAAG
>DWHK01001781.1:0-10682 GCA_018247855.1 Graphium androcles
AAACCGCGATATAATCCGTAAAGTTGTTTAATTTAAAATGTCGAATATTCGCGTAAGTCTCAGAAATGTTATAGTTTTAAACAACTTAAACTATCTACCAATGACAAACTGAAGTAATGGGGTTGTCAATCTAGTAATAGCTATGACCTTAAAATAAACTACGGCTAATCCAATTAAAACAAACACTTAGTTACTGGCACGCTACATGTACATTTCAAACTGAAATCAAACTCTAACTAGATGGCACGCTAAAAGCTTCACCCACTATTTCCTTTCAAGTTGTCATATTAGTTATTACTGTTACTATAGGTAACTCCAAATGTGGCATATTGACTTGTGTTGTTTCGCAATTACCAAACATATATTTAACAATAAAAAGAGGTAAGTAAACAAAATATTAACAATCGTTTACAACTACGATTGTTAATATTGGGATTAAGTGGTATGTGCATCTGCACTGGCATGCGTGATGCGTTTCTCGGTGGGTTCATTCTGGAATGAGCTACAAGCGGCAGTAGCATTGCAAAACCGCCCACAGCACATTTCGAAATCTGTCGGATCAATTTCACAGCCCTGTACTTATGTAGCTCACTTTGGAATGCACCCTTTGTATGCGAACGCACTATTCCGAAGCGGTATAGTGGGTGAGCTGCTTTACTTTCCTTACACTACTAAAGGCACTAAATACACTTGGAGTCGGGAAGTTGCGCTATAATAGGTAAGGGCGCCGAATACATTTGGCCTTGGGACGTGCAGCGGCGGCTCCACAGCGCCCGTGCCGCGCGGTCCAGGCGGGCCAGGCGGCCGGGCGCGTCCAGCGCCACCTGCGTGCTCACCGACACCTGCGTGCGCGCGAACGGCGCCGCGGGCCGCGAGCTGGCGCCGAACACGAACGCGTCTCGCAGCCGCACCGCGCGCACACCACTGTCTGGTCCGCAAAGTAAGCGTGTACGGACGCGCACTCCGCCAATACTCCAACTTTCAAACCGTGCCGCTGGCTCGTAGACGTGCACATTCCATCTAGCCTCCATGAATCGGGACGTAATTGAGGAGACTAACAATGAGCTGACAGGCGTAACACAGCGCATACACTGATAATTTACATCTAAGCTCAATGTATTGTGTATTTATTAAACCGTTTCTAATATAATATAAACTGTGCGAAAAATAGTGAAACAATAAATAGTGTATTAACATTATTAGATGCAAACACCAATCCACTAAATGGACGGCAAATCGAACCGTAAAAGTTAACATGCATATAACGAAAGTATGAGGAATAAATATATATCTTATAACAAGAATATAAGATTGCTTTGTATATTATAGTTATCGTAAGGTTATAGAGTTTTTTTTATTATAATATATATTTGAAAATAACTTGCGATTCTAAATAAGTTATTAGCAACATATAAATATATGAGCATGCTATTCAATTTATGTCATCACCCTATCTTTAATTTTATTATTATACACATTTAAAATATAAGTGCAAAGATGACGTGATAAAGGTGCCTAATCAAGCAATGTCTTAATTTTTTGGTTTTACTTTCATTTTGGAATTTTACACGTGACTTAGAGACCTGTCAACATTTTTTACATAGACAATTCATGTAGCAAATGAAAGTGTATACTGACGGGGCCGACTGCTCGTGCAGCTTGAGGTACTTGCGGCCGACCTCCGCGCCGCGGCCCTCCACGATCAGCCGCGTGTCGTCGGCCGTCAACGAGTACTCGGTGTCCTCACGCAACTCTATTTCGGGCGAGGACTCCTTCCACAGACCGAGAGACTTTAACATGAACCTGTGAACAACGCAAGATTTACATTAGCAACAGTTTAAAATAATTTAGAACGAAGTACAGTATCAGATTCTGATACAGAACAATAGTCAGCTTCCGTTATCAAAGTCTCTTAGAATTACTAGAAACAGAAGTGTAGATTGTCTATTTAGATGGTTCATGTCTCCATTGGTGACGGATATCATTTACCCTTAGGTACTTAGTTACCACAATCTCTAGTAAAAAAAGCAATTAAGGGTATTTACGATTAATTGCTAGACAAATCTTTCAATACGTACGTTTTAGGAACCGTCTGTTCCGTTCTCTTCCTGAACAAGTGAGCTTAAATGGAGCATAATGGAAAATATTCCAGATATGCTTTTTACCTACATAGACTGACATTCTTGGAACAGTCGTTACCTAATGAATTACGTAGAGGTAATGTTTAATTTATAGTAAATACCGGTTTCACTCTTCAACAGTCAAGAACTTCACTTCACAAATCGATATTCAGAGACTGGTACCATTAATGTATATTTTTTATTTTACAAAACTGAGTATTATAAAAAAGAAAATTTACGAAACTATACCTATGTAAAAATATAATCAGCAACAGTAATAAATCATAGAGAGCGTAGTTGTGCTTCCTCTCGATGCCGATGATCCTCGGAGCCGTGAAGGGCATGTTAGCCGGGATCGCCTTCTGATTCCATGGAAGTATCTCGAATTGGAACATGCTTTTTATGAGCACAATCACCTGAAAAGACAAACAGACAGATATATTACAATATTAGTTATTATACATTAAAAATAAATAAAAAGCAATAATTATACTACCTCTGTATAGGCGATAAGTGTTACCCAGAATGTTTTGGTCGGTCTTGGTATTGTAAGAGTTCCCCATAGGAATACCATAAGTGGTAGCGGTATTGACAGTATAGTCGCGGATTGAATCTAAAACATATAAGATACAATTATATTTAATCAATACAACTTATTGGAGAATGAAATGTTTCTAGAATAATCTATCCTATTACCTGGTTAATAAAAACCATGATATAGCAAACGATGTCTGTGTGAGCCAGCACGGCATACCAAAGCGCGTAGCCAAGATGGAGTATTGGCGATTTGTCTTGCTTGAACATGGAGTCGTCTTGCTCCTCCAATGTAGTCACATCCTTGCTGAAATATCACAAAGCTCATTTAATACATGCTTACGGAATTTATAAATATACAAAACAAAAAGACATCGTGCAAAATACATCGATATATCGAACAATTGGCAGGAAAATTGGCTGAAAAAATATTATGTGAGAAAAAGATATAATTTATTCAAAATTATGATCAATACCATACATTTTTGTACATATATGTTCACGTGAAAGACCTCTAGTTTAGCCGAATCATATTGATACTTACCATGGAAATTGCTAGATTGAACGCAAAGAATTAAAGAAGAAAAATGAGAACAAGACTTGGAAAATAATGAAAAGCCAAGCTCATATCATGCGACGACATTTATTGCTTCGAGAGGAACATAGGCGCTAATATCATAATTCAGAGGTACAAGTGCTAATAAAGTATAGATCTGTGGGAAATAACAGATTTTGTCGAGTAAAACTAGAAGCTGTACGTTGATGCAGTTCTACTACAAAATAAAATCTTTATTTTCCTTCAGTTCGTGCACAGATTTAAAAGGCCACGAGACGTATGGACGTCCCGTGATATTGATATCCACAGCACGGACGCTGAACATGGAACGGTGTACATTTCACGCAATCGGAATTTGGAAAGATCTAGTTCCATTTAGTCACAGGACGACATCCAGACGTCACGTGAATGAGGGAGGAGAGGCTCCGCCTCTACAACCGTGAAAATTAAACGTTCAATGAACAGCGTATATTCCCCTCGAACGCGTGTCAAGCGGTAAACCTCTGGGTAGTCTGTAAGCTAAAGGCGCTCTCGTGCTCCGAGGTGTCGTCGGAGGGCGGAGTGGGCGTGGGGGGCGGCGAGGCGTCCAGGCCGCGCTCCATGCTCGGCGCCAGGATGCGGATCTCGGGCACGCTTATCGCGCTTAACTTACGGCTGCAAACACCCGTCACCGTCACGCTACTACGCACTACCGAAGCCACTACCTTTCGTAGGCGCATTTTCATTCGTTCACGATACACAGAATTGCTCAACCCCTGTCTGCTTTGGTTAACCTCCTCTTTACACAAAACGTTTCGCGAGTGACATGCCTTTATCACTGTTAATTTAATTTTATGGAAAAGTGTAAAATATGAGTGCATTGCTAGAACGACACATTGGTCGAACATATATCGACGTACATACTTATTTATCATGTAGTCTGATTAGCCTTTCAAATGAAAACCCATTTATCACTAAAACTGGTGTACCGAAAAACATCTGTGTGAAATATGCCATAATGTAAGTTATATTTTATGCTATCTTTTCGACCAACGAAAATGCGGCTGGGGCTATATCATACGTGACAAAACTTATTGAATATCTGACTAGTGACTTATAACCTCTTCTAATATTAAAATCAGTAGCATTAGTAAAAACTCTAAAAGCATTTTATTAACTGTAAAAATTAATCACTAGTATCATGACCTATAAAAAGTCAACAAACAGTAAGGCATATCGTACATAAAATTAACACATATACTATTGCTTAATCATCCTTTGTATTTGATAATTCACCAAGAGATTAATTCAGAATTGTAAAGATCTGTAATGATAGATAATCGAAGGCACTTGCGTGCGCGTCATGCGAATCCTTCAATAGAAACTATTTTATTTATTTCCACCGTTCTCTCTGTAGTCCAGTTTCGTTTCAATTGTGTCATCTGGTTCAATTGGTACACTAGATCCACCAAGGCGAAACAAGTTGATGCGAAGAACTGTTTTACGATATACATTACTCGCTCAATGTTCCTTCATTGAGCGAGTAATCCCCTCTTTTAATTTTTAAGGTAATGATACAATAAAAAAATAATTGTGTCTTGCATAAGTTTAAAGTGTAAATAATACATTGTCTTTTGTAAGATTGTTAGTCCTAAGCCTGACAATTTTTCATTTAAGACTTGTCTTATCATCACCGATTAGAGGACGTTATGGTGGTTCAATAAATAAGCGATACATATAGTTTTAAATTAAACAACTTTACGGATTATATCGCGGTTTATTTTAATTTTTATTCGGTCACGGGTGACCATGAATGCTGCAAAGGATTCGAAACGTCGGGTGATAAAATTTAAAATAAACCGCAATATAATCCGTAAAGTTGTTTAATTTAAAATGTCGAATATTCGCGTAAGTCTCAGAAAAGATACATATAGTTGTCAATATAAAACTTTATGATATAAGTTTGAAGAACCAGTGAAGACAACTAAAACATTAAATGATTTTAATCTTCTTTAGCTAACCTGCCCCACTGCCTAGGAGTGCTGAACTGAACTACTAAACTAAAAAAAAATTAAGTCCTGTATACTTTACATAAATAATTAAATTTCTATTTATTTTTCACTAAATTGGTTGGCGCTTTTTACATGGCAATCTATGTTTACTAAATGTCTGACTAATTTAATATGAATCACACCTTGTAATGTTATTTATAATATGATTTATTACACGAGTTTTTAATTAACTGGCGCACACTACGTGCGGACCTCTACGGGTTAGTGCTGTTATAATTTTTCTACTTCACTACATGACTAATATATAATATTTATCATGAGTTATTTTAATAATGATCGCCCTTTGTTAATGGTTTGTTATGTAATTGTATTAAATATGGTGTATCATTTTTAAGATGAAAGAATACAAACCCCATCTCAACGGAAGGTACTCGAAGCTGTTGTTCCGGCTGTTCCGTATCCTTTACCATATGCCTATGCAGCATGCGAAAATAATATATCTAACTAAAACTTACCACTACAGTATATAACAATGATCAATCAATGGTTGTTTAGCATCTAAGAATTCTACGAAATCTAGAACGATTTTCTTAGCGGAAGATAAATAATTTAAGTTAAGAATAAAAGTTATGCGTTAACGGCAATAATTGTAATATTCCCATTATCAAATTGTAAAATTGCTGAATAGGCAAACTACTATTAAACCTAAATAATAAAGCATATTTATATTTTCTTTTAAAATACTATACTAATCTACCTAAAACTATTTCAGTTGTAAATATACTCATGCTAATATTGTTAGCATAAACTAGCATATTATTTAAGAAATACATGTACTTACTGATGTGCTAAAGTTTCAGGTAATGGCTCCCAAATCATCTGCGAACCTTCACGAAGTCCGATTCCGAATCCTTCCTTTTCCTGCAATAAGTAAAATGTTCTGTGAATGCTTATTTGAATATCGATTAAATATGTTATACAATTGATATGCAAATATATATATTTTACGCCTTTCTTAATTAGCTTCAGACTATAACATCAAAGTTCTATTTAAGTTTTTTTATAGGAAAAGTTCGGCAAGCGAACAGACGGTTCACCTGATGTTAAGTGATCCCGTTGCCCAATGACACAGACAACATCCGAATAGTTGCGTGTGCGTTGTCAGTTGGAAATTGGATAAAACAGGTAAAAGAGTGGGATGGGTTAAGATTATATTTAGGATTTGGTGGGGATAGGAGTGAAAAAAAAAGAGTGTAGGAATGGCCATCCTTTATATTATGCTGGCTGTGTGAAGTGCGGTGGTACCTCTCTGGGCGAGCGTGGCCGCGGAAATGCAGCAAAAGCTGTATAAGGGATGTTATGGTCTACCACCTTCAATTCCGATTCCCTTATGTTCCATTATGTTATTTCCATTTTGCCACCTCCAACCAGATTGCCGCCTTGTTATGGCGGAGGGGCTTAGTACCCATGGGTTAAAGCAACCCACGGGGAAGTTAGGAGAAATCCATGGCCAACCGGTGAGATACAGCCGGCCGACAGAGCCTAGAGCGGTGGGCGTCTGGAGTCTCAATGCGTGCTAAGATGCGGGGGTAAGATGAGGGGGACTGATGGATGATGGATGCACCTACGTCACCCCTGATAGAACAAGCCAGGTAAGTCTAGAACTTTCGGCCATTGTCGCTTGTCCTCTGCATCAAAGTTTATGGGGGAATAACAAATAACAGTGTCAGTAGGTCGCTTCCGCTGCGACTTGGCGGGGCCACACTGTTAATGTATATGGTGGCAATGGGACCACGGAGGATGACTCTCCGCTCTTTGATGCTGAATTTGGGTGAGCGGAGTAATGTTGTAAATATAAGAAGCGCTCTTTACTACAACACCAGGTGAACCGATTGCCAGTTAAAATTTTTACCTTAAGGATTTTCTTCTCGACGGAGAGAGTTCGCGAAACGTAACGGTAGTCGCGGGAATACTTCATGAGGTGTCTTGTCATCGACACCAACAAACTGGAGATGAACGCCCACGCCGTTTCCAGGAAGCAGCTGAATTTATCCAGCGAAGACTCCTTGTCTTCTGAAATAATTAATAAACAGAACATTATTTGTAGTTTCATGAAAAGTTTAATCAATAATAATGAAACAGTAAAAAAGTCATTCAAATTAAAAAAAAAGTAATTTATTAATTTCAAGGGTAATTTAAAAAAGTAGTTAATGTGTGCAGTTTAGTACGCGTTTCTAAATCATCATGGCACATCGCGTTGTTTCCTCATCACAAGATCTTCGAAATACACGCCCGATTGACTTAAAATTGGGATGGTTACTTCTTCTCAACACTATTTCATATTTTACTTAAAATCAATCAAAACTGACATCAAGAAACATCATACCTGGCTGTGGTGCAAATTCATCGATATCAGACGGTTGTGGTTCGCGCTCAGTAAGCTGCACGTCGCGTTCGTGCGTCACGTCAGCTGCTCCAGGCGATATCGATCGCAGCTATTTCATAAAACAAAGCATTAGGACACGCCAAAAATTGTGGCAGACGACTCAATAAAACGTGCAAGTGAGACAGTGCAAATCACAGTCTCTTTCTCTCATTTACACATTTAATTGACAATTTCAAAAAAACGTAGAGATGCGCGTTATGCATGGTTATCGATGTCAGAAGATTTTAAAGTGAAGATGAAATTTGTTACTTAACAAAAAAAAAATGTAATGGCCGCTGCGCATCTCTAATAGTGCAACATGTGACTCATATGCTGTCATTTATCCAAAAAAAGCTCATGTTAAATTTGGAAAATAAGTTGCAAATAATCAAACAATATCGAAGTGAATTGTGATATTGAGGCATTTTAGGAATATAAAAGAAAGTTAAACATTATGAAAAAATAATCATAATTATATTTAGTTATATTGTATATTAAGTATAACATTATGGTAAAGGATAAATATTATCTGTGATACGAATGCATTATTTTACATATAAGAACAAATATAAACAGGAAACATAAAACATAAAGCCCTCTAAGTAATTTCGCAACCCATATACAGTACAAGTATAAAGCATGCAAAGGCTAAATAATATTCACTTACCTTTTTTAATAGAACAGGATAGAATGAAGTCAATTAGATATACATATGTATGAGATTCTATTTTAGATTAAAACTGGAATAATTGTCAAAATTAGCAGATTGCTAGTTAATATTGCTCAAATCATAACAAGATGGAACTCGCCGCTATCCCTTATAGAGTTCCATTTGAATAGGACGGACAGTCTCATGGATCAAGTTTACAATGCAATGCATACAATTTTCTCTTTCTACCTGTTTAAAGTTTTCATAAGGTTCCCATCGTATGGTTTAGTTTTATGACCATCCTAATACTTTCGACCGTGTCGAATTCTTAAGCACAATAAGCCAGCTCTGCGAGATTTTACATTATGCGTCAAGTTATTATTAGAGTTTTAGATGTTTATTTTGGTAAAAGCTGAATTTTGGTGAAGCCATTGGAAATGTAGTAAATTCAGTAGAGTCACGAGCACTGACTGAGGCTAAGACTAAAATTGTTGCTTGAATAAATGTGCCTTACGTTACAGCTGATCTAGTAAACGTGGAATACGTCACGTAATAATACTGTATCAGTGCTTTCCATCAAGTGAGATGAAAGACTATTGAATATAGAGACGCCGAATCCTACAATAGACTAATGTAGGTTGATGACGTCGTCTTATGGCGACAAGAGCAGAGCAACGTTCACCTGGTGCGGATAGGAGTGGGGGTAGCTGGCGAGCGAGAAGTGTCGCGGCGCGCGCACGGCGGGCGCGGAGGAGCGGCGCGCCGACACCGCGCGCCGCAGGTCCGTCTTGATCGCCGTCGAGAGCAGCTGCCCAACGCACGCTGAGCTTACGGACCGACATACGCCGCTTCCCCGAACTTATTGGCCGATATTCGAATCGCCAGTGGGCCGAGTTTACCGAGCGAAAGTTGATTGTGCCGGGAGCTTTATTTATTTATTTATTTAAAATATATTGAAAAAGAAACTGATTTACGGATTTTATACTTCACCCTATTCGTGATCACGGGACAGGCAGGCGGACGTTTCGATGCCATAATTATCCAGGTTACCGTCATATTTCAATTATTACTTTGATGTTTGCAGATGCAGCGGTGTCTTGTAGTCTTGCAGTTTTATGTGCTTGAGCTTAATTTGATTTATATATTGAATAAAAAAATTTGACTTTGACTTTTGACTGTGACATCTAATATTTCATAAAATATTAAATTAAACATTTTGATTTAACCTTACAAAATATTTAAGTTGTAAAAACTATAGAGATGACGATTTAAATTTCCCTCTTTTATCACTAGCAACTGTCTTCTTATTTGCGATTTGTTGGACGTTCATCCGCATCTTATTTCTATTGAAGACTTTTCTTGTGACGAAGTTGAATATAGAGAAAATTTAAGTTAGAATAATAAATTCGTCAAATTTAAATAATACAATTTAACTGCAAATGTATTACATATGAACATGCGGAATATGCCCATCAAAATATAGAATTTAGCAATGGAATATATTGGTATCTACATATATAAGCGTAATACTAGTGACTCATTAAGAGATCTCGGTAATTATCTGAGATAAATCTGATTGAATTAAAGTTTCGCATAGTTAATCCTTTCGCGATATAAATGTTCACTAAAACGGATTTGAGCAAATCCAAAACAAGGTTCATCTGAAGATTTACCCCAGTTTCGCATATGGATACGCGTATGAAAATACTTAATTTGCAGATGTTAACATACTGGAAGCTTATTTTTAAATATGAGTTAAGTACAAGAATATGTATATCTCTATATTTTGTTAAAAATAAATATATATGATATAAATATAAAGGGTTACAGAAGCGCACCAAGCACAATAAACTTTCGAATACGTCATTTATAGTACGTGTCAATACTTTTGGCCATATACTAATAATAATTATAAAAGAATATTCTTAGAAAGCGACATATGTTGGATATAATACACAGGCTGTGCAAGTTATCGCAGACATGAATGTTAATCACCTTAAGCGTCCCATAGCTAAAGCCCCAACTTAAAAATTACTAAAAATAACTTATGTATACCAGACCATATGTGAAATATCTATTTTTTCTCACGTTACTCACATTGTTTTAACACATAAATCAGGCGTAACATTCTCAAAACAAAATGGACGTCACATTTTAATGGATACAGATCCCAATACCCATGCTTCGTATTCTATATGGATTCATCCTCATGCGTTTCTGGTATTTCGAGTAAAATTGGGTGAAAATTTGAAACAATTAGTAATAGTTGTATCTAAAAAGTATTTAACTCACTTTCCCGAAGCCCATTTCCTTAGGCGCGTCTTCATCGGAGCTTGATTCGTCGTCCTTCAGATGCAGATCGGTGTCATCGAACTCGTCAAACATATAGTAGTCACCGGAGCGGACC
>DWHK01001782.1:0-10682 GCA_018247855.1 Graphium androcles
GAATTGGACTGGCAGATAACTAATGGCATAAAGAGTAACTTTGACTACTTTTATTTTTGAAAAAGGCTTAGAGCTCCTTGTAAAAAAATTAAAACCTAAAAGGAATATCATGCGGGTGAAACCCCTGGCAAAATCTAATTATATATAAACTATTAAAATTTAATTAAGCTTTTATATTAAATCTCATATTTCTTTTCATAAAAAGTGTCAAATTTGCCTTATAATATTTAACCCTTTATACACCTTGGCGCACTTCACTCCATCTATAACTTCCAACTTCATTTCATACCGCTATTACTCGCAGCGCCATCAAAGTGGGTTTTGTAAACTGTTATTTCAGATTGCCGGTGGCCGGATGTTTGCTTATCGCGCCTACCAAGATTAGAGATCATTTAGTAAAGGCTTCATGCTTTTGTCATACTGTTGTATTATGTCAGTTAAAAACTAATCATATGATCGATTTCACGGTTTATTGTTCAGAAATAGATCCATTATAAATGTCAAAATAGCAAGAATCTTTCTTTTTTAATTGTTGTTGTCTTATATAACTTAAACTAAATAATATTACAAATCAATTTAATTTTCTAATATATCCTCCAAAAGTAGCCCTTTGTTTAAAATTTATTTAGTTACGGTCAGTGGCGGCTGGCCCCTAAGTGCACTCGTGCGCTGAACCACAAAATTTTAATCGGTTTAAAATTAACACAAAATATTAAATAAAAAATTTTGAACATCTATTCAATACTAAAGAATTTATGACAAATCATATACAGCTTTAATCCAAGACAATAAGACCGATTTTCGCCGTTAAGAAGATTCCTCGTGCACTAGCTCGAAGCGCACGGTGAAATTTGCGTAATTTATATGAGCTAACAAGTTAATGCAAAAATAACTAGCCTGGAGGATTTGCCTAATCCCGTGGGCCACACTGGGCAACGAATCTTTCCGACCTTGACCGAACTTCCCCGAAGATGCCAATATTTAGCGCGCCCGCGCCGTTGCCTTGTCAGTCAGTGTCACTGCAACGCGCAAATTTTTTGTTTACGCTATTTAATTAGTTAATAGTTGTTTTTTTATTCTGTTCGTTTATATTTTTAAAAGATATTTAATATGCTGAATCGAAAATAGTCTTTAAGTGTATTCATGTAAATAGTTGTGAAAATGTGCACTAATTTTAACATTGTCTCTATTAAAAACAATAAAAATCTTTTGAAAATAAGTAAATGTAAAATTCGCTGGACTACCTAGGGCATTTCTGAATTTCAAATGTGCGTGTATTTACTGTGTGAAGTTACCTGATTGTGTGGAGGTAAGATCCTCATCGCATTATTTTATTTTTCTAGCATTATTTTTCATCTGATGATCGATTAGGACGGAAATAGGAGTTTTGAATCCTAATATTTGGCCAGCTAGTAAAGTGCACTACCAGTCCCGGCTCGTGGGTAGCCGCCACTGATTGTTATTTTCACAAAATCGAACACCAACTTAAGTCTGTAACTAAATCTTAAAACTACATGTACTAGTTCAGTTGAATTCAGTACATTCCCTGGCAACCAATATCAATACAGTTTCCCAATTTCTCAGATGGTAGTAGATTATTGAAATAACGTGGACATGCAGTCTCTATACTTTTATACCAATTTTGAAAAAATTGAAGGATGTTTGTTTAAACGCACTACAACTAGTAATCGCAATGGAAAATTCTCAGTTATACATTCAATAGCTTGGCTTTATGAGAAATAGTTTCACTAGCATTGCGCTAAAGACCTTTGGAGCCGGGCAGCTGCGGGGCACATATAGATAATTTTATAGTTTAATTATATGTGTAAATAGTGGACTTGACAAACGTTGGCCTGCTCGAACATAGGCAAGCGGTAACTGCGCTACCCACCGGATCCTATAGCCAATCGAAACAATCCGAATAACTGACTAAATGTATATACAAAATTTCATTAAAATCGGTCCAGCACTTCAGGATGAGTTCAGTGACAGCAAAATACAAATCAAAATAATAATATAAATAAGACAGTACAGAAGAATTATATATATGAAGATAATTACAATATTAAGTACTGGCTAAACCTTCAGATTTAATACTTTTGAGATTGCAAGTTCGTTGGGGTTTTGTAAGCATAGATGCCGCATCTTTGACTTGTTGTTCTGTTTCGTATTAACCAAACATAATAACGTGCGGGGGGCTGACAAGTGCAAAGTGATTGGCTATTTCAAAAACATGTCACATAGAACAGATCATTGTAAAAAACTTCTTCTTCTTCTTCTTCTGCTTCATTATAAACCACCCACGTGGGTTTAATTCTTTTAATCAGTATTAGAAAGTATAGATAATAATAAAGAACAAGGTGCTATGAAAACGTGCATCTTTATTAATTATATCATAAATGCGAAAGTGAGTTTGTTTGTTTGTAATTTTGTTAACACGATATTACGGGTACAGAAAAGGAAATGCGTACTGATCCCGAGAGATAGAAAATAATTTTAAAGACGGTCCGCAAACATTACAATTTTTAATATAATTAAATCGCGGCATAATGTTGGGATAAGTTATAGAAAAATTCGTAAAGGGACCAAGAAAAGGTAAAGAAAATTTTATTTACTGAAAAATAATTATGATCCCTATATTATAACATATTATAACAAGCATTATCACGAGCGAAAGCTGGTATAAAAATAATTTCCAGTTATTTATTATGACTACAAAAAATTATTTTTATGTTACGCGTTCATGTATATAAGCAATTGATCCCATTGAAATATTGCGTACATATTGTCAGGGGTACAAAGAAAAACATAATGAGAAACATAAGAGTCGTTTAAAAATACTGTATCCAAAAGACAGAAAATAGCTTTTAAGTTAGTCGTTCCACAGCTGGGCAAAGTCAAAGTCCTTCTATAAACTGGGGCAGCCCAAGTATAAAAAATAGACACTTTCATTGGTGCTAGCACTCAGATTCACCTCGAGTATTTAAAATTTAAGGCGAGCGCCCAGACACTGAGCTACCACGGCAATATGTTATAAATGTAAATTATCATAAATTTGATAATAAATTCAGTTCTAATAAAATATTAAGGCATTGGTTCGAGAGTTAAACATACAAACACACATAAAATGTATTTTCTCTCCAACTGTAATTGTAAACCTCACCCGCTTCGCTCGCTCGGTCAATAATTCCGTAAGCAGTTTATGTTAAAGGTGTGATGTTAATAAAGCGTGACAATTGTGACAAATAGTGGATAGAAAATCAAGATAGGCGTGTGACTTATGAACGCATTTTAACATGAAACATGTATACAGGTAAAAAGCAGATGCTGGACAACGGCGGCAGCCAATCGCGTATCAGCTCTAGCGTGATGGACACCTCCGAGCCCGCCTCCACTCAGAGCGCGAAACCCGAGGTTGTGGCCGACTGCACCCCTGATGACGCACAGCCCAAGATACCCAATGCCAACAAATGGAGCGTGAGTTTTTGTAATTACTTATTTCTAGTCTTTAGGAGCCGTGGTGGCTCGGTCCATCAAGCCTTTAATCGATATATACTCGAATAAACTCAAGTAACAAAATTAAATTCTTGTGCTGCCACCAAAGAAATTGCCTGAATTTGTTAATTTTAAGTGCTGATTTGTGCGTGTTCAGCGGTAAAAGAAAACATCGTGAGGAAACCAATACATCTAAGAAATAATTAAAATATATTTAGCACATGTAAAGATCTACATCGGGGCCGCGTGGCGGACTGTACCCTATATCCTAAGTTTAGAGGCCATTGCCTAGCAGTAGGGGGCATATTAAAATGTAGCCAATAATTTTTTCTATACTCGTAGTCCGTAGGCGATCATCGAAACTGAAACATAGCGGACTATGTTTCAGTTTCGATGATCGCCAATTCCATACCTTTTCATTGTATTAAAATCAATACTATACACGTGCTTCACTACGCCTCCCATTACACCTGTAAGTATTTTTTTACATGGAAAGAATGACAAACGAGCTAGATGGTTCATCTGAGGTTTACATGAGCGGGCACATATTCGAAGAGCTGAGTGTGCGTAGCCTGGGCAATTAGATACAACAGGGTATTGCGTAGAATGGGTGAGGATATATTAACGATAGAGAGAAAAGGAGTGGGAAAAGAAGAGGGTAGGAATGGCCAATCGGCAGCCCTAAAAACCGTACATACCTTATTTTATATCGGCTTTTTTGTTAAGGAAGATAGCAGGTCCCTGGGCAACTATCCTTATAATATAAGTGCAGCAACTATCCTAAGGATGTTATGCTCTACCACCTGAACGAAATTAATACGTCATTTAAACAACGCAGGTGTCCGAGGTGTGCGACTTCATCCGCAACATCCCCGGGTGCGCCGGCTACGCGGATGAGTTCCTGATGCAGGAGGTGGACGGAGAGGCGCTGCTGCTCATCAGGCCCGAGCACCTGGTCATGGCGCTGTCCATGAAGTTGGGGCCCGCGCTGAAGATAGTCGCCTGCATCGACTCCCTGCGCCCGGAGAACGAGCAGCAGGCCAATGATCACGACTGAGGTAGCTTTCATTTCGCCGACGTCTATCTAGCATCACGGCACTACCCTAAGGTGACCGTGAGGAACAGCTAGTGTTAATACAACAGAGCTCAAGAGTATTTTTTGTTTCTTCATTGAAACGAAACTTCTTGCGTATAAACAGTGAAATGATTATTAAATTAAGCTATTTTACGGATTTTATCGCCTTTAGATTTTTTAATGACATATTTTTGAAACCTTTTACAGTGTGTCTGGTCACATAAAATACCCCTAATTTTGCTAAAACTTTATGACAACAACATTCTTCGTGTGTTTCCAACAATCTCATACTTATATACTAAAATACTTATATATTAAAATTTCCAAGTTGACTTGATTCATTCATCATTGTCTTACTCTATGAAAAAATATTTTTTTTGGTTGTTTCATATACTAAATATGTTATTGTATAAATAATATGCAAACTTTTTCCGTTACAGAATTACTGTTCGAGCCCAGCCCAATGGACTGCGGCTAAAGAAAAATATTCAGTGTTTATCGATGTGTATGGTTATTTTTAGCATTAATATATTCATATGTTATACCGTGTTATACGTTTATGTATATTTACAACCGCAGCCGTTTTTATACACATTTTGTTTCATCAATAAATAAATGTTAGCTTTACATAGAATGTAATTTCCGTAACGAACTCGATCATACTCGCATAGCATTTTAACTAATTTAATTGAAATAGGTAATTGAGAAGACAAACACCCGCAATAGATATGTTTACAAACCGAATAAACCGAAGTGTTCTCTACAATTCTAATATTATAGACTCCTGAATAAAATCCATATACTGCTTGAAACGGCAGCACTGATCAGACGAAAAATTGTTAGAAATACTATTTGATGTTCTATTAATAAGTAATAATAACATGTAGGTACGCCATAGATGTATAAGGTTAAACCAAAAATACTTAGTTTCCATATTTGTTTTCCTTGCATTTGAGGATGCTATACGAAATAATTTATTTATCTTCGTCATCTGCGCCTAATGAACATCTCTATATGTTAAAGTAAACTAACCCCATTTTAATTATAATTAGCAAGTAATAGCATAAATATGCTCTATTGTTTAGCCTAAATGCTACATTAAATGTAAGATGATACCAGTTTAAGTTGCGAAACAAATTAATGCTAATATATTATGTTGTAGGTTATTTGTTCTTCTTTTTCTCTCGTGATAAACTTTGTTATATTTTAAGATCTTAGCAAAATACTTCTATTTCAATACTTTGAATGAAATTGATAAGTCTCATTTATATTTTTTTTATTACATTATGCTTAATAATAGGATAAAGAAGATATTGAGTTCATTTACAATTCTTCTTAATAATGTTTAGCAATACAAACAGCTTTTAAGTAAGTCCTTGTGCATCATATTGGTTGTATTTTGATATTTACTTAAAGTTGTCTTCTGTATCTAAATGTCTTAAGTTATCATTTAGGTTTAAGTTAAGATAAGTGAATATTTAGGGGAACTAAACATTTTGCACCCATCTTAACACGGTACATAAGGAATAAATTTTAAAGAAAAATATGTCATTACAATCTGTATTGAGCTATAATGGTTAACACTCACATTGATGCTGGTTAAAATGTTCAGTTCATTCCCATATGTTTATTAATATTTATTATGATTGCATTACTTTAACACAGTTGACGGTTGGGACCTACATAGAATAATTGTATATTATTAACAACAAAACTCCAGACATATATCGCAATCCCTAGAAATATTAATTGGTTAGTAATGTTAAATTAAAAATTCATTTTAAATTTATATAAAAATATCAACAACATCATATCAGACCACTGCTGGATAACGCCCTCCGCTCTAAGGTATGCCTCTGATCCTCATACTAAAAAACATTGATGTAGCAGATATATATATTATAATTAATGTAATATTTTCTATTATGTTTATAGTTCAAGACAAGTAACACTTTTAACATTGTCCACGTCTTCTTTGACGTGTTTTGAAATCTATATGGTTGTTACTTTTTTATCTATATAGTTTTTTATTGCTGATACGTTTATGTTGATGTTAAAAAACGAAACTGTCATTAATTCAATCGGTGGCATATATTTGGTTCGGAGGACCAACGGTGGCGAAGTCCCCGCCCGCACAACACCTGCGCAGGCAATGCAACGATACTCGTTGGACACGTGTCGAGAGCTCCGCCTATTTAGTGATAAGATATACGAACGGGGCGCGCCTATTGACGCCACCCTTTACCCATGTAACTCTAAGCACACTTAATTCCGCTTACACAGCTTCAGTGTAAACAACTCTGCTCTTTTTCTTGGCACAAAACTTAACTGCATCTCCTAAGTACGTGCAAGTTACTGATCTAAGCATACAGGGTACATTCCAAAATGCGCTACCTACAGCTACGGCGTGGCAGAGTGCAGTATCAATATTGGCGCTACAGTTCAGCGCAGCCTTCTAAGATTGCGCCACACCCTGAGCATTACTAAAGCTGCTTGTACATTTCGTAGTGCTACCGCTATTTGTAGCGCATTTTGAAATATGCGCCAAACTGCTTTTTTCCTCGATCCACACTCTTTCTTAATTGTCTAGTCTGATTGTACCAACTGAGAACAAAGTTTAAATATAATTTTATTAATTCATCAGACGTATGTTGAAGTGTTTTAACTAAATTTCACCACCGACGTTATATATACAAAGAAAATCTTCAACTTGAACGCTTTTAGGTTTTGCGCCAGCTATATACAGTTATATTAGAACTTAGGATCTGTTTCAAAATAGCCATTAAATTATCGAAAATGGCAACGAAGAAATTTTAAACGTTAATCGAAAATACGTTTCGCTATTTTGTTTACATTTTATCACTACTACATACAAAGTTCAGGATTTTACACGTTTACCAGGTCTCTCTAGTTCGGAATTTGTAATTTAAGTCAAGCGCATTATAAGTCGAATATTTAACATTATTATTATGTATGTATGTCGTCGAAGCGGGCACACTCACATATCTGTGCCGTAAATTGAAAATTTTTCGACAATAATAATCGTCAAAACGTAAACATCGATTTTCCTTGAAGTTGGAATATCCTGTCTACATCTCTGATATATTATCGAAAATGTATGTACTAAACCACAATATTTTGCACGGATATGCGTGTGTCCCCAGTATTAATAATGATAAGTAACTTTACATAAATATAATAGTCTTAAAAATATGTGTTTCAAATATTTAGGCTTCTTCGTAGTAAATGTGCATTAATGGTACTTTAATCGGTTTGTCGAGCCTACTCGATACAATCGACTGATAGAAACTAGTTTTAAGTTTAATATTTATGTATAATTGTTACGAATACTTTCTTTACGGTATTGCGGTTGATTATAATTTACAACATGTGCAATCGATGGCGAAATTTATTTTCATTTGCTAAAAACTAAAATGCTTCACCGTATTTTACAGATTTTTAAAACGATTAAACTATGGTGCTACTTAGTTCTTGTATTTACGTGGCATGTTTACATCATTATTGTTTACGACTGTAAATGTAATATTAGTTAAATGTAAACATAATTAGCTCCAGTGAAATGAAAGGCATTCGAATAATTGTTCCGATGCAATTCAAAATTAGTATTTTATTTAATTTAAGTTGCTTTTCGTCTGTAGTAGAATTTAGTTGCTTTATTGGTGTTGTATATATTAAATTAATACATTAATCGTACTACTAAAACATTGTTTATTATATTTCATGTGTAAATAGGCCCTGTAGTTACGTTAGATACCAAAAAGAGGTCAGTAAAGAAACAATACTGTAAGTTTCGGGAATTTAAAACTATTTTAAGTTCTATATACATACCTTCAATAACAAACTTGGAAACTCAAACTTTTTCATTATTGCAATTTAAATTTGTGTATATAAAGTTGGTGTTAGAATTAGTCTTTATTTGTTTATCACTTAAAATAGTTTTGAATTACCCGCCGAGGCAAAGGCTCGGCGGCTTGTTGTTTCGACTATTCTTTATGTCTAGATTATCTGTTGGTTGCATTACTGGCAGTAAACATTACTACTATTAATAATCGTTTTCTTTTCTTCTTTTAACTAAAAGCAATGTCATTAAGTTTAGTTAAAGAATGTTTAGTAAACAGCAAGTTCTATTTAGCTTAACCGGAAATGTATGTAAGTTTTATTTTATCTTCTCAATGATCAGCCATTGGTTTGACCACTGCCGTGTTGTTTAATTGTATCGTAAAATCTCATTCATAACGCGTTAGCGGTTTGGCGAACGTTACTTGTACGCCGGTGGTGTTTTGATTCGTAGCACACGTGAATGAGACTTTACGACTACGCTCATTGAATTAAAAGTCCAATACATATTGCTCAACGTAATATAGAAAATTTACAGTTCACAACATATTTACTAATAAAGTGGATAAGACTGATTTTTTTTTATTACTCCATCCAAAAATAGATTCTGGGTTGAAGTGGTCCTTTGTTTTATATGCCCAAACAACAGTACCATTGTTATTGAATTAGGCCGTTTGGAATATGTAATTATTTGATTATTGATTAAAATACCCTGACGTGTTCTGTTAGAAATGTTTCAAGAAAATGTGAAAAATATTTGATGTGAATAAATAAAAACTAAATACCGGCAATAAAAGTTTCATTTAAAAATTATTTATTCCATTTATATATAGGTGAACCATCTACATAAATAAGTAACCACTTAAAATTAATTAACCTATGCTCTCTACCGTTTCCGTTGACATTTATTTCTCGTCACACAAACAACGGCCACCGCACATATTTAAATACAAAAATAAAATAACACATTTCGAACCAATTGTCTAAAATATTTTTATAAGTAAACTCACTGGTGTAAAACATACAAATAACAATAACAATGTTATCGGTTTAAGTCATCAATTAACAAAAGGTCGTATGACTTAAACTAACAAGATTATTTGTACAACGAAAAACGCGCAACGCATTACAACTTGCAATATAAATTTATTTTAGGTGGGAGTAGTGTATAACCTATGAATTAAGTCCTACGTATAGTTAGGGAAGAAGACGTCGTCCCGTGAGTGGCCCTCGTAACGGTAGGCCTTCCGCGGCTGGCCCGTCTCCGTGCCGGACATCCCCCGGTACACTTTGGGATGCTCCTCCCCAACTCTTAGATTTGGGCCTTCTAAAGTTTTCTGAAAGAAACATAAGCTATCTCATTCTTAGCCAAGTTGCCTCTCAAATAAAAAAAAACAAAAATGTCCTAAAGTGCACGTACATTCTTCTATTATAAAATTTTAGTACACTTAATTTACTGCTTTAGGGACAAATACTAAACGACATGAATTTGTACAGTAAAATATTAGAATGGCCTTACTTCACTGTGTTTGACTTTTGCGAATTGCAGAGACAGGGAACAAAAGTATTGTGTTTATTCTAATAGTCCAGTTAAATAAGTATTTAAATCAAAATTTTGAATATAATATAGTTTTAAAGATACAGAAACAACCTGTAAAGGCTTTAGTGTCTGCAACCCCCACAATTATCCGAAAACGGTAAAAAGTAGACAAAAAAGATTCCTACGAAAAGTATAGAGGATAAAATTTAAAGTTTAAAGGATTTAAAAATCCTGCACCGTTGTTTGAAGTCCCGAGTTAAAAAGAGAAGCCTATTGCTACACGCTTACTCGTATAGACAGAGTAGTGTGCATGCTTCCACATTGAAATGCCCGAGTAAAGGGTGAGAAGTCACTAGCTGAGAATCATAATTTTCGTATTCTCTCTACTTTATGATCTGTTTATACGAAGAGATCAGGTTCTTCTTGCTCGTTTCGCGGTTGAATCCGAAAACAGAAACAAATTTTTTTTTCAATTACAATTATTATTAAATATTAGAGTTCCCGCAATAACCGCACTTGGACCGTAAGATTTTTAATTATTTTTATGATTTTATGTTATTTTAGTAAATATCACACTTAACAATTCACGTAATATTTTAAGAAGAAATTGCTTGACATATTAGATGTTTGTCTCATGTCATTGTGATGTGTAAAATGCTTGGTAGTGTGTGTAATGATTTTGTTTGTAAATTTTATGTGTTTATGCATCTATAC
>DWHK01001783.1:0-10680 GCA_018247855.1 Graphium androcles
GTTCCATACTCTCAAGATTGCCAAGACGTTGAGAACAGATATCCTCGTACATACACACTCCGGCTCGAGGCACAAATGAGTGTTCTAATTTGTACCCCGGGTAACTGAGATAGGAGGTGTCAGCTGAAGAGGATATCTGAGTCTTGGTTAAAAAGAGCAAGGTCGGCTTTGCCGTCTCAAGATGGTAGTGGACGGCATTGAGGTTGGAATGTAATGCCCTGATATTGCAGAAGTCCACAACAAAAAGGGTGGTAGGGGGTGCCGAAGGGATTTTGCTCCGTTTGCCTCGGGCAGTGGAACGGAGTGGTTAATCGGCCACCTCACTCACCAGCCTAATGCAAGAGGAACTACTTCACGCTGGTGTTCGTTCGAGGTCATGGTACTTACCCAGTTCGAACCGTGCCCTCGGCAGCAGCAAATGCTGCTGCTGGTTATACCACCGTAAATCGAATGTTAATGTTATTGTCATTGTTACGTCAAGTGTTGGAATTTTGTGATATTTTTTTTTTGCAAACACAGAAATTGCAGTTGAAGCTTGATAATAATAAGCTGAGTTATAGTGGTTATAGTAGGTGTGGTGTCCACACCAAATTATTTATAAAACTTTCATGCGGTGTATGGTAGAATATCTAAATGGAAAGCTGTTGTCCGATCTAATCGCCGTTTACAAACGAACAGCAGATTTGTCTGGTAAGACACCACGAAATACTACTAAATATAATAACAAACAATTATTATACGCTGGAAGTCAGATAATTATAAATTTAAGGTTATTAAAATGTAAACAAAGATTATCCTTTTTGTAGCGTGACTATACTATTTTAAGACTTGTAAGTATAGGAAAAGTAAGGAAAAAGTAAGAAAAGCTAGTGCTGTAATAATTGAACAATACTTGAAAAAATAAATACCGAAATATTTATAAGTATCAAAACTGTTTTCATTATACTACTTGTGTGTGCTATATGATTGATGGTGGCACCCTCATTTATTTTCTACTCTTTTATGTCGGACTAAACATATATACAAACGCTTAGATTCGAAACAATTATCTATAAGTCATACAAATATTTGTTCCGAATGGGAATCAAACGTACAATCTGTGACGCCAAAATCAATGACCAAGCAAACGACCGGTCAACAAGCATAGTTTACGTATATCAATAATTTATGATACAAAAATAAAAAAAAATACGCATCGGATAATAATAAAAAAAATAGTTCATAAATATAGAAAGATAAGTGTGATAGTATTTGCACATTTTAATAAGCTTTTGTCATTGACAAAATGGTTCTGTTATAATATCCAAGTAGAGCACTTTCGACTCAAGTTACTTTTTCATATCAATTTAGATATAATGTTTGGCTAGATGTATCCTTGTCACTTTGAATAAAGAATATGTCACACATATGAAAATGTTTCTAATTCTTGCTACGAAAATAGATATATCCTATAAAATATTATAAACAACCTGTTGACCCCGCGGTATCACTCGCATATAAATTTTCCTCCTATAATTCTTTTACTTACTCGTAAACATTAAATGCGAAATTTGTTATGGAAACTTACCAAGAAGAACCTCAAATACGCGTATGTTGATATATGATTATCTGAAGATTTAAATAAAATCAATATACAATGCAATTTTTCATTATTTTCTTACATACAAAACTAGCCCGACAATTACAAACACAACAAAAGAAAATTAAACAAAAAAAGAGGTGAAACTTTTCTGAAGTTTTTTATATACATACATTTCTTCAAATTAATTTTTATTTAGATAGATGTGAAACTTTATATATATGTTATTACATCACGCCAAAACGGCTGAATGAATTTGGATTCAATTTCATACACAAATATTAACTGAATTAACAAATAGGATGTATTTTGAACAAATAAAAATTAATAACGCTGGTGAAACTGCGCGTACATACTGTATTTTTATCAAATATACTTTACCTTCATAAAGCACCCTTATTCGCAATAGTGCTTACAAACGGGACCGTGATATGATATCCCTGAATAAGTATTGGAAACTAATACAAACAGAGTTCTCGTTTATTTTTTACTCATAACTTTGTGATCCTAAATCTGCCATATACTATAACTAAATTATTGTAATTGTTGAATAATTCAAAAAAGTAAAATGTTAGCTAAAAGATCAATAAATACATAAATTTAAAACATGTTTTAAAATACCATGCTTTTAGTTCTGTATTCAATTGAAAAGTTATTATGGAGCGAAGAGGTCATCTACAATTTACATCACACTTTAAGGGGAACGGGGAAGGGATCAAGAAAATATGACAAGAATAGTATAAGCCTGTGACAAGGAGGGCTGTAAAATCAAAAAAATATATAAATGTATTGAAAATAGGCCGTTGCCCACAACTTTATTCGCGCGAAGTGTACGTAACGTGTTCATTTTATGTCTTTACCGAATCTCTTTGAAATCACTTTTTGCTTTATAATTTTTTGCAATTTCTCGATAGTTATTCTGTTATTCGGAATCAACACAAATCAAAAAAACTACAAGTCATAGAAATCGGTGTAACTAACCCGGTTTAATTTTATACTTACCCTTAAAGTAACGTACCTTTCCCAACGTCCGTTAGTTTAAGGGTGGTAAGGGGTAGTTCTAAATTTAGTTACCAGCCACTGCATTAACTACAAAACGGTAATTTCAAACTGTCGCCGTTACCCACTTTTCATACAAAATCCTGACTACTGTATGCGCTGAAAGGTCGCAAACTGGACCTGCCTCAGACCAAATCGTGACTCTATCAATCATTCTTACTGAATACTTGCGGCCATCTGGTGATTTTATTAGGGGTTCCACAATTTTAACGCGTTAAAACTGAAATTTACTTAACTTCGTATACTATCCTCACTATGAATGAGTATGTTTATGTATCTTTGCCCGTTGGCACTTAATAAACGCCTTGGTCCGTTACGGTTCATGTTAGGTCTATACTTAATTATATCTATGTGCACTTCCTATGAAATACATATAGATTAGTGTATAAATAAATCGTCAACTCCCGCCGTAAGCTAACGTTTTAAAATGCATCATCATCATCGGTCATTAACGCCATATTTGCATTGAGCATCAGTGGGACACTTTGTAAAACAATCTAAAGGCTGTAAATTCCACTTAATTCTTTGTTGCAAAACACCTCCCGCGAAACAGTCGAACGAATCGAGCGTAAGAACTATTTTCACTCCTTCAGTTAGATAAGACAAAAAAAAACCTTAAATTTACATTCCTCGAACGCCACATCAGGTTCTTTCGACAATTGAATAACAGTTTTATCTTTTTTTCTAGACTTGACTTAATATATGTATATTAAAATCGCTTAATTTCAATATATTTAATGGCAGAAATAAAATGAGACCTAATAAAATTAACAATTCCTAATAATTTCTATATAGTTCAGGGTAATTAGGGTCATTTCTATATAGACTTTAACTTCTCCGGAGAAGGTCTAATACCTTCAGTGGAAAGCGACGTTAATGGTCAGCCCGTATTTGTTAAGCTTGAAAAACAACTTATCTAAGTGTTCGCGGTCTTAGGTAGCTGTTAATATATTATCAAGGTATCCAAATACGAAATTTTACGAGAAAATCTAAATACGAAAATCAGCTATCGTTATACTTGTCCGGCTGCTGGATAGGGGAAGTATCACCACCCCACATTCAAAGAGAGACTAAATTCATTACGCGCAGCTTGTGTTATTGCCAGATGACATGCGTATATCTACCTTCTATTTTACCTACCTTCACTTCTTAATCCCATGTTTTGTACAAATTTTTCTAATGTACTCTTTACAAGGCTGGCAATGCACTTAAATGGACGATGCGACACTAATTAATTAAACACAGGCAACGGAGATCACTAAACACTAATTGAACTTACTACTCGCTTGCCAATTCTTGCCTACAAATCTTATATATAGGAATATAATGTTATCAATATATTCTACACTAGCTGCTCCCTGCGGTTTCACCCGCGTATTTTTGTGGATTTATCCAAATTCTATTATATATGTTAATCCACCTAGCGTGTCGAATTTAAAGTAAAGTAATTCATGCGTTTTTTAGTGATGGAGTAACAGACATACAAACTTTCACATTTATAATAATAGCATACATACAGCCACATTGACATTATTAAAATCTACTTATAAAGCGTACTTTTAAAGGAAAACAAGATTGCAATGGTCAATAAACTTTGTGTTATAATAATATTAAAACATTGCACCGCATTTTCATTGTAAAGTCAATAGCTTTAGTTATGAGAGCGCTAGCATGCTAGGATAGGAATTATTTGGACCATTTTTGTAATTACATTTGAATTAATTAAAAAAAAATTTTGCTGCAATTTTGCATACACATAATTATGATGACTATGCAATCAATATAATCAAAAAGCTGGGAAAAAGCGAACTAAGAAAACCCACAACTTTGTGAAGTTCAAGAAGCCAGTTAAAAAAATCATTGTAACCCTCTAATTATGCTTTTAATTACATTGTTAATTACTGTACATATTTGTACGTTAGATTTTACATGTAGTTTACGAAAGAATGGTGGATACTCTGAAAGAATATATGCGTTATTTGAAGTCAATCTCAAGTTCCTTTTAAAAGAGCTACCCTAAAGGTACGGTAAACATTCGGTTTTGTTTTATTTTACTTATTATATCTATTGAATGCCTTATAATATAAGCAAAAATAATTTATATTCATAAAAATACTTTATCCGATATTTATAGTATTTTTTAAACGCTGGTAATATAGCAAGATTTTCACGTTAACGTTAAATAAGGGCAATTTACGCAATCAATAATAATATTTCATAGGTTTGACTATAAGTGAATAGTCAAACCTATCAAATATGAACATAGTTATCAGTGACCAGCTGACACCCATTACGTAATAAGGGTAAAGCTCAAAAACCGTAAACACTTAAAATCAATATGATTTTTTTTTTGAAATTAGAATATAATATAATTTATTACAATAACTTTTTTGAAAGCAAGCCTATACGTGATTGTAAGTTCGAAGTACTTGCCAAGCCAAATCAAATAAGCCCATACACCAGGGGTCTACCTAGTTTATCATCTTCAGATAAATATGACATCTAGCACCATAGTGTTTGTCCAGACAAAACAGATGAACTCTATCTCGATAGTTTTTTTGTTTAGTTTAAGAGTTCCTTGAACCAACTTCCGACTCTATCATCGTACCTGCTCCAAAGTCCCATATTATAAAGTACCGTTGTCACTGAAGATATACAAGTATACTAAATTTGAGCCTAATCGTGGTTCTTGGCTTTCAATATTCTATCCATATATAAATATAAAAACGGCAAGGTAATTAAAATCTTCTAAAAGTCTAAATCATAATCAAATTTTCATATTTAGTTTCTTATATATTGTATTTACTTTGTTAAAAATACACAAATAATAAAGGACTGATAATCTCATACGTAAGAAAGAAAATCAAATATCCATGCATTATTAATCTTAATAATGATAAATCCAAATGTTATGTTCATGCAGACGTAACCTAACATATTTTTATCGTTAATATTACTAAAATATATAATTATTTATTTATTTCCGTTGCCTCATTTCCAGTATCTAGTGGGTTCTACAAAAGATGCTTACATTTGTAAATCATATGAGATTGGATGTGAGATAGTGTCTGACAATAAATTCTATTTTTATATAGACCGTGCCAGTAATGCCAACCTAAGCCAATAACGCAGAAATCTAAGATAAATTTTACTTTCCGATGATTAATAGTGTGGATTTTTCTATTAAGCAGTCTTACCTTCAGAAGGAATCGCCTATATATCTTGGTAATGTTTCTTTATTATTTCAATAGAATTCAGAAGTAAATAGTTGAAAATTTGAATAATTCTGATTTATTATCCTACATTTTATTTCAAATTTAACACAAATGGAACTTACAGAATTTGACGAAAGAAAGCATTTTTGTAAATCAGTCGACGTACAAATTTCTTCGTAACAATTATTTTGTCCTTTTCTTGACAGCTTTTTTCGCAACGTATATAACTCCTTTTGTAACAAGAAAAGGGAACATGTTTGTATTGTGACATATTTTTTTATTTAAAGCGACAAGCGCTCGTCTAGCGACGCTTTATAAATTGATATGATAAAGAATGTCAACATGAAGTGCCCTACTTATTTTATACTAGCTACTTCTTGCTGTTTTACCTGCATGGTACTGCTTTTAGATTTTGTTATTAATTTTATGTGTTTAAACAGTTTTATGGGACCCTTTTTCTAAAATAAAAGAACCCTAAGTTACTTCCTATAACATCACCTATCTGCCCGTGCAAGTCCCGTAAAAATCGACCTGCCAATTTTGGAGATTAGCCGACTCAAAAAGACAGACAGACAGACATAGAAACAGACAATTTTTTTATATCGCTACTAGATACTTTCACATGCATTTGTAAAAGTATCTTATTTTGATATTAGAAAAAGGCAATTTTATTTATACATATGGATATTACAACATTTTATTTGGGATATATGTATGCATAATATTATATTCGTCTTAACTCTTTTGCCTATTTTTATTGTGTTTTTGAAAATATTTACAATAAATAAGGATTTTCGCTGTGGACGAACACCAACCAACCTTGATAGTGTCGTGATTACAAACTAGTTGATAGCGATTATCATTACCATCAGATGTATCACTTGCCTTCTTGCTTTGACTTTAAAAAATGTAATTAAATCGAATAAACTACATATAAAAAATAATGTTTACATAATTATCTAGTTTGCTTCGTTATGTCTTTACTTAAAATAATTCTACATAAAAGAGGTTGTAATGTTGTAACTATGAATGCAAAAATATGTACTGATCTGGATATTTTTAATTTTTATATTTTTACTCTTCAAGACAAGATAAAGTTTAAAGGATAATATAAGTCAAAGTTCGGGGAACTTACAAACTTCCGATGAACATAAATAGATATACTTGTTTAAAAAAGAAATTTAAATTATTTTCTTCTGGGAAGGACCTAACTTTGTTTGTTGTTCATGTTTTCGACATCAATAAATACGGAATACTACAGAGCTCAACGAATTTCGAAAATTAGTGTTTATCAAACAAATTTATTACCACTATCTTTATGCAAAATAGTTATACTTAAGCTTTGCGCTAGTAGACTCAGCAGTTGCAGCGCTTATTTTATAAAATCTGTTTGAACATATTACTGATTTTCGTTTTGTCCAGATCACCCAAAGAGCACAAATAAGTAGTATATACTAAGATTTTCATAATTGCGGCACTAATTACTTTAGCTCTCTCTGATGCCGTCCTGAGTCTAATGGCAAGTAGCGTCATAAATAACTTAGTGTCTCTATCAAGGGCTATTGCATTTATGCTTTTAAATCGAAGGAGCATTAATGAATATAAGAATCATTCAGATGACTTCATTAATTTAGCTGTGGGGGGAAAATCAGTCAGCACTTTTTTGACATGTAAGTCTGAATACACCGAATTTATTAACATAAAGACTTGAGGAGCATACTCGTATAGTTTAGACTTGGCTTTTAGATGAATGAGAAAGCGTACCGCAATACGTAAGCTTACAACCGTCAAATAATGTACCATAATTGCTTAATGGTAATGCATGTAGTCAGTACCTCAAGAAGCGTCGGATTGAAATGGTAATTAGTTAGAAGCGTGGGAACACATCAATAATCAGGACAAGCAAAGTGTGGGAAAAGAAGAGGGTAGCATTGACCATTCGGCAATCTCAACCTCAAACGGCATTAAGTATGCCTGACATGTGAGGTTGAGATTGCTAAATTTTACACTAATTTTGTTTGTAAGGTGGTGGTATTTCTCTGATGGAGTGGCCTAATAGGTGAAGCAAGAGCTGTTCGTAAGATAGTGTGCTATGGAATTTACATCTTAGACAGAAGAACCCTACCCAATTTCGCTGACTTGTAATACCACATATGGCAATGGCCCGTGATACGACGTGACGGTTGAAACCAATTTCCTTAACGCTGCTTGTGGGAGATGTAAATTGTTCGAAATCGTCACGTAACGAAATGCCATATGTTATATGCAAATGAGCAGGCAAGTGGCGTCCAAGGTATAACGATTTAGATTGTAAGTTTTCATAGGAGCATTTGGGTTAAGCAAAGTAGACCCGCCTTGTTTATATACTATACACATAAGTACGGTTAGGTATAGGGCAGACACACGATATGCCTGACTATGATTGCGGGTTGATTCAGTATCTCTTTGGTCCTTAGGATATACGTATATGTTGTGTATTAATTAAAACAAACATTTTTCGGACTTATCGGATACCTTTTAGTATTTAATCACGACCAGCTTCTAAAGTGATGACCCTGAAGACCAGAACTATTTGTTTTTATCGAGCGAACCGTGGAATAAGTCGTGGAATTATTGTCAGCTAGGGGAACTCAGATTGAAATTATTTGTGTACATGTCAGAATAACGGTACTCGTGGACCATTTATGAAATAATGTACGGGAATGGTACAATGCAGGTCCCTGCACAGCCTCTAGTCGTTCTAGCTGGACTGGATAACGGGAAAATGGAGCAGGCATCGGGCAGCGGTTGGGTGAACTATCAACGTGTTGCCGATAATTAGGATCTCGGAGTTTTGGGTTGACATTTCTCAACCCACAATGCTTGAGATATCTTTAAAGATGTAACCTCGTGGCAATAAAACTGGGGAAGGCTACCGAACAGACGGCTAGCGACATGCTTTTGAGCCCGCCGGAAACAGGGAAATACAACCCACTGAGAGATCGTTTACTCGCTGTTTTTGACGAGAGTGAGTAGCAGAGCAATCGAAAACTGCTCGACGAAACGAATTGGAGTTAGGAGATTAGAGGCCCTCTCAGCTCACGAGACAGATGTTGGAGTTGACGGAATGTAGATTTCCTGAGGATATTGTGGATACAGAAGATAGAATGTTAGCGTAAATTGTCAATATTTCGCCAGAAAAAGATGAAGTTCTAAGCTGGAGCGTTCAGAGATATGATTTTTTTTTTCAGATTGGCAGGTCAGTCAACCGATTTTAGGAGCAGATTTTTTGGGATATAGTCGTCCAGTAAATTTCAAAGATTTCCTAAGCATAACGTGGAGCACTATATAGAGGCGGTGTGCCGCCCGGTGTTAGCTCACGGTACACCTTTGCCTCCCGATCGATACAAGAGCGTTAAGGAAGAATTTGAAGTTATGCTCAAATTTGGGATTTGTCGATCTTCTAAACGCTTGGGGTAACTTACTACGTGTTGTTCCAAAAAAAAGGTGGGAGCCTAAGGCTGTATGGCGATTACAGGTCATTAAATGCTTGCATTAATCCCGACACATATATGTATATTTATATCATGGTTACGAGATTTCTCGTACACACGTATACTAGCATGTTAAAAGATATTTAGCAGAATTGCCGTCAATACACCAAGTCATTCCAGTAACAGAAAAGATAGCCATCGTTACACCATTCGGATTCTTTGAATTTTCCTCGAAAGAGTTTTAGTCTCAGAGAGGCTGCGCATCATTTCAAATCATACAGTTTTGAGAGACTTGGATTTTGTATTTGGATGCCTTGATAATGTTTTAATAGCTACCTAGCACCGCAAACACTCAGATAAGTTGTTTTCCGAGTTTAACAAATACGGGCTGACAATTAACTTCGCATTCCACTGAAGGTATTAGACGTTCTCCGAAGAGTTTTTAGCCTATAAAGAAATGACCCTAATTACCCCGAACTATATAGAAATTAAGATGATTATTAGGAATGGTTAATTTTGTTAGGTCTCATTTTGTTTCTGCCATTAAACATATTAAAATCAAGCAATTTAATATACATACGTATATTTAGTCAAGCCTACAAAGAATGAAAGATAAAACTATCATTCAAGTATCGAAAAAACCTGTCGAGGCGTTCAAGGAATGTAAATTTAAGGTTTTTTTGTTGCCTTATCTAATTAAAAGAGTGAAAATCCGCAGGCGGGGGTTGACGATATATTTATTTATTAATATATATGTATTTCATAGGAATTGCACATAGATATCATTACGTATAGACCTAACATGGGCCGTAACAGGCCAAGGCGTCATTCGTAGCGAAGAGAGTATCCACATTTCAGCTTCAGCACGTTGAAACTGTGGAAACCTTAACAATATCACCAGATGGCCACAGGTATTCAGAAACAATGATTGATAGAGTTACGATTTGGTCTGAGACAGGTCTAGTTTGCAACCTTGCAGCGCATACAGTAATCAGGATTTTGTACGAAAAGTGGGTATCTTGATTTGGATGTCGCCAAGAAATCACGGGTGACCAGGGGCGACAGTTTGAAAATGCCGTTTTTCTTGGTTAATGAAGTGGCTGGTACCTAAACTTAAAATTACCCCTTACCACCCTTAAAGTAACGGACGTTGAGAAAGCTCCGTTACTTCAAAGGTAAGTAAAAAATTAAATCAGATTAATTACACCGTCTTCAATTCATGAACGGCTAGACCGATTTTTATGACTTTTAGTATTTATGATTTGTGTTGATTCCGAATAACAGAATAACTATTGATAAATTTAAAAAAAATTATAAATCAAAAAGTGATTTGAAAGAGGTTCGATAAAAAGAG
>DWHK01001784.1:0-10678 GCA_018247855.1 Graphium androcles
TAATTATACCTGTATGTGATACCGCGGGCAATATAAGTATATACATGCTGTTGCCCGCGATATTACCCTTGGGAGCTTCGGCTCGGGCCGTCACTATGCTACTATTACCGGATTGGAAGGCCGTCGTGCTCTTAAGCCGCTTCGGCGGACGCTCCATGGAGTGGTCAGGCTCTAGGGCCCCCGAGAGTGGACCTCGGCTTGGACTGCCAGGATTAGCATTCCGATTCGAAGGTGCCACAGAGGGCCAAACCACTCAATCGGTAGCTACAGACTGACTACGGGAAATGCTAGAGCTAACATTACTACCACTTCGTAAAGTGTTAGCACTGGGAGAAGAAGTGGCAGAAGACACAACGCTACAACGCTACAACAAAGCAACGCTTCTATCTCTATCTGGGGAAAACTTGCCGACTACGTGGCGGTATCTATTATACATATGTTACGTTTTGTGTTCTACGTTCTACGGCAATGGCGATAGCGCTAGCCGTCTCATCGAGGAAATATAAGACGTGAATAAATAGATATCATGATTATAAATGTTTATTTAAATAAAAAAACATTACAAAGTGTGACTCATCCCGTGATTTTATCACATTTTTTTTTATAAAAAGCTGACCTGAACAGCAAGGTTTATACAAAAAAATCATTAGCACTTTACTTCATGAACAAACGAAAACTACTGTGTTAAAGTGAATTTACATGATTTATTTATTCTAGTTATTTTGATTTAAAGAAAACCGGGCGAGTGCGAATCGGACGCGTGCACTGTGGGTTCCATACCACCATACAAAACAACAAATTTACGGTGTTTTGTTTTTTTTCACCAATGCTTGAGCTACAAGATATTGCTTCTTGCCAAATTTCATGATCCTAGGTCAACGAGAAATACCCTATAGGTTTTGATTCCCGTTGCGAATTTATGGGAAATGCGAGATAAAAGGCCATATCTTTTGATTGCGTAAACATAGACGGTTGATTTTTTCAAAGCTCCAAGGGCCCGCAGACCTTAGTATTTGGTATTAATTTCAAATTTATACCTCTACGCATTCCTGAGAAAAATGATCTTGACGTACAGACGGACAACGAAGTGATCTTGTAAGGGTTCCGTTTTTCCTTTAGAGGAACGAAACCTCAAAAACAAACCACTGCAACGATGTTTATAAGAGCATTCCCGAATTTATTTCATGGACGAAATTCTGTTTACAAATGACGGACATAGCAAAAAAAAACAACCGAAATAAGAACCTCCTCTTTTTGTAAAGTCGAGTGAAAACATAACACGTTTATCTTATCAACTTATCCTCAACATACCCATTCTATTCTATAAGAGTTAAATCGGACTTCGATTTATAACATTTGCCGCTTACAATTTTATTTTTGACCGACGTCAGAAAAAGGAGGGGGTTATTGAAAATATAAACACCCTAAGAATCAAAAATTGCAAATAATATATTTTTTTGTAGCCTCATCGCCTAAAGTATATTATATTACTAAAATACCTAGTCGCAAAACGACAGAAAAACTCAAGATATTCGCGATATTTTCATTGTGGCCTGTGGATCATTGACTTGCACTAGAGTCTATTATTTTCAGACGAAAATTGCTCCTATATCAAAAAACACTGGCTTGTGTTGCAAATAATTTAATTTTGTATACTGAAATCATATTATAAACTATCTCTTGCCTGTTAAGTATACATTCAAGGTTTTATTACAAATATGTATATATATACATTTATTAAATATAGATATAACGCTTAACTAAGAGGCAGTCTGAGTTAGTGTTATTTCATTTTATATATTGAATTTTATGTATAATTTTAGACGTCTTATAAGTGATCATTAATATTTAAACAATATGAATATAATTTTATATTCTATAATATCACCCTTTTAAAAGCAGCTAGTCTATAATACAAACTCACTTTAAAATAAATTTCATGACATGGATTTGTTTACAGAACTTTGAGGTACGTTGAAATGTAATGTTTAATGAAACGGAAACTTGAAAACATTCGTACAAGATATTTTTCCATTAGAAGTAATCAGTATTTTTAAAACTTAAACTTTCTTAACCACTTAGATGTTTCCTTTTCTTTATTAATAGTTATCACTATAGCTAAACGATTTAAACATTTGACACGATATCTTGTGAACTTGCTTCAAAGTTCAAACAGTTGCTCCATTTTCTGAGGCATAAAATTTGCTTGTAACCAGCATAACTAAGAATTGAAATAAAATTTTTAGACAACTAAAATTTTTAGTGTCCGGGCGCTCGCCTTTAATTCTCTATACTCAAGGCGAACCTGAGTTCGAACCCCGGTGCCGACCAATGAAATTTTCATTTTCTTAATTGCAATTTTAAGTGCTGATTTACCAAGTGCTCGACGGTGAAGGAAAACATCGTGAGGAAACCTGCATATCTAATATGTAAAGTTCGCCAATCCGCACTAAGGCCGCGTGGCGGACTATACCCTCTGTCTTGAGGAGGCCTTTGCCCAGCAGTGGGACAATTTGTAAATAGGCTGTTACTTAACTCTACTTTACTTTTGACGCACGCACAGACAGTACGAAGTAAAAGCTTCTTTAGACAAGTTTTACTTAAATACGAGCTACTCGCACGTACAGACAGATTAAAGTAAAAGCTCCTTTAGGCAAATTAGGCAATCTATCATTATTTATTTATTAGGCAATAATCTAGGCCCTCTTCAAAATTAATTTCATACCATGGATTTGTTTACAAAACTTTGGGGTAAGTAGAAATGCAATGTTTTATGAAACGGAAACTCGAAAACATTCGCACAAGATATTCTTCCATTAAAAGTAATCCGTTTTTTTAATGTATTAAAATTACTTCAATTCAATTTTTACAAAATTTGTTGGTATTTGAATTCGACATTTGACATAATACCTGGTATTTACCAAACATGACAATGACATTAGACAAGTAAATTAAAAAAAAAAAACAAGAATAAAACACAAAAAAGTTTCATAACATTTTAATCAATATTAAGTAATATAAATGAAACTATTTTATAATATACATTTAAAAATAGTCATCACTCATATATTTACAGTTTTAGTTAATACGAGAATAAAATTAAATTAAATATTTATTAAATATATTGCACGGAATTTTGCAAAAAAAGTTATACTTTTTGTCAACGAAACTGGCAATCGATTTCGATTAAATTTCGAACAGACAATTTAAAAACACTTCCTAGCGCTTGTTTCCAGACCCGTGCAAGTGCTTTACAGTATCAATATTTTAGCGCAATTTAATTATAGTTTTAAGACAATTCAGTTCGTATATTTACTAAGTTTTAGTGTTATTATAATGCCCAGGTGTTTCATAAAGTCTGTGAAGCCTCTCCAGTTTCGGTCCATACAGGAATATGGAAATATTTACGTTGAAAGTAAGTTTCATATTTAAATTTATTCTTTGGATTTTCTGTCATAAAGACGGTATTTTTACTCGATATTTGTAATAAGTCCAGGCTGTTTGTTTTTATGATACATATTTTATTAAATTTTATTTGATTTATTATATTTACTCTAATATGCAATTTTATTTTAAGATCGTTACAAAGCATACCAAGTATTACTTTTTGTATATCTATTTCCAGATATTTAAAAATTATATGCATACGCACAATATTTTATATAATATTTATTTTGTCATTGAAAGAATATATATGTATGAAATACATATAAATAATAATTAGAAATAGCAATAAAACACGTAAGCAATACAAAACTTAAAATTTCTTAACCATCTAGATGCTTCCTTTTCTTTGTTAATATTTATCACTATAGCAAAACGATTTAAATGTTCGGCACGATATCTTGAGAACTTGCTTCAAAGTTCAAACAGGGTGCCACATTTTTGAGCAATAAAATTTACATGTAACCGGAATAACTAAGAAATGGGATAAATTTTTTAGACAACTACGCACCTACGTACAGAGCAAAGTAGAAGATCCTTTAAGCAAATTATGTCCTACTTAAATACGAGCTATTTGCGGTTTATCTATCCCCCATAATATATTTTTTTGGATTTTTGACGTGATAACGTCTCATGACTCAATGAACGCCGCCTACATGCACGAAAAACCATGACTCATTGTCGCATTCCGTCTGAGCCGAGCGTGCAAGCGAGAGCGCGAAACAAGCGATAAAGAGGCACGATCGGCCTAAAAAAAAGTATGCAATTTTTCATCAATGTTTTCGTATGACGTTATCACGTAAAATTATCGTCCGTAAGCCGACTTTACGGACAACCATTTTTTTTCAAAGTCCGTGTTAATCCAGCTAATGAACCACTCGTGTCACAAAGCTCATTCATGTGTTTTTATGTCACTGAGTAACAAATATTCAAAAATACAAGCTTTCACATTCATAATATTTCTAGCTGCTCCTCGTGGTTTCAGGCGTGATTTTTTTTGGATGTTTTCAAAATTTATTCTATATATTTAATTCCAGCTAAGAAACGATTTGTCTGTCAAATTTCACCCAAATCCATTCATCCATTTTTGTGATTGAATAACCAACATCCTGACACACAAACTTACACATACATATATAATATTAGTATAGTTAGTGTAGATTGTATTTTGCCCACGGCTTCATTCATGTTGGAAAGATAACTGTTTGTTCGAAATATTAGATTACCGTTCGGGACTAGTCCCTTTTTTTAGGGTTACGAGATAACGACCTTATTGCTAAGCCTCCGTTGTCAGTCCATCTGTCCTTCCCTCTGTCCATCCGTCTCTCAGCGGGTTGCATCTCATGATTCGTATTAGGTAGACAGTTGAAATTTCAATTACAGAAACTGTATTTCTGTTGCCACTATAACAACAAATAATAAAAATAAATTAAATTGGGCTCCCCTACTAGAAACGCGCTTTTTGCATTTTTGCTTGATCTTAATAATGGCAACGTGTGACGATTGATATGTTTACCGAATGTGTATTTCTATAGCAACAAAAAATTAAAACAATATTAAATAAAAAATGAAAGGGGATCCTCAAACAAGTGCTGAATTTTATATTCTACCTTGGTACAGAACGCTACGTGTGCGAATCCGACTCGCACTTGGCAGGTTTTTGTTTTTGTACTCCAGGTATGACATTGTAGTTTATTTAAGTCAGTAGGCTAAATGTTTTTTTTTTATTTCTTTCATTTAGGCTTTTGCCTACTCAAATAAGTGATTTTAGTGGAATGTAGTGGCAAAGTCTCTCTTAATAATTAAAAAAAGAAGAAGGTTATGATCAAAACCGATATCAAACCACAGAACTTTCAACATTTATAGAATTTTTCCCTTTAAATAAAACAAAGTACAACTGTATATGTAAATATTGAATATACGCACATTTTACCCGCAGACGAAATAAAACCGGGCCGCATACCGAAGCCCCAAGTGCTCAAAAGACAGAAGATTCTACTAAAATGCAACGAAACCATCTACCACGATAAAGTACCAATCTCCACGCGATTCTATCTACAGCTGCTGAAAAGGAGCCAGTTCGTGGACTCCTTCATAGAGTCAGAGATATACGACTACGCGTCAGAAAGCGAAAGACCCATCGATTCACCGGACCCGAAGAAACCCAATCAAAGCAGAAAGGAACACGAAAAGTCTACATACAATCTCCGATCGACGGAATCCAAAGTGGAACGAAAAATCTTCACAGAAAGAACACGTGCCCAGAGAAAGATAAAAAACTCTGCTATCCAAAATATACCACAAGTTCCCAATACACCTATAGATTCCAAATTGATTGAAGTAAAAAAGAAGAAGTTGAAAAAGGAACCGCTAGCTCCGATCATAGAAGAGATAAAAAACAGAGAGATGCTCAAGTGCTCGAACCGAGGTGGCACAGAGATAGACAAAATTGCTGAGAAATTAAAGAATATGGTCAAGACTAATGCAGATGAAAGGCTCAACAAAGAACTTTTGTACTGTAAAGAATCGTTCGATGAGAAGAATCTGGAACTTCCGAAGGTAGAGGAGAAACTAGAAGAAGAACCAAAAGGTAATAAAAAATTTCTTTCTGTATGATATATGCCCATTGTGTGTTCGATATTTTGATATGTTTTCTACACGATCAGGATTTAAGTTATTAATGTAAAGCTTTAAGTTAGTAAAGTTTCCCATGAATAATGAATTTACTCGAGAATAATACTATCTACTTAAATCGCCTTAAATTTAAATTAATAATATTATATCATTTTTTACGTCCCTTGGATCGAAAATTTATGAGGGCCACGAGTTGAGGTGAATGGACTGAGATGAGTTAGGTGAATAAAATCTTTCAAAGACGCGCATGAAAAAGTCCCCTTTTTTTCTTTTACTGTACTTTTTATATGTTAATTATTCTGTACCAACGTGCTGTGACAACGTGCATGTAAAATTTCATTATTGTCAGTTCAGAGGTAAAAATGTGAAAGCATTACAAACAAACTCACTTTCTCATTTGTAATATCAGTTTGGATTTAAAAAAAACTTGTAGTTCGCCGCGAACTTGGTCCCCGCGATTATTTTATTTCACATTTATTTAAATATCTCTTGAATTACTGAACCGATTTTGATGCCCAATGAACTTAAAAATTGTACTAATATAATCTACATATATTCTATTGTAATTGGAGCACTGGTTTGAAAGTTATCGCGTTACATACATACATAAATACATAAAATGTGTTTTCGCTCCAACTGTAACGGTTAACCTCACTCGTTTCGCTCGCTCGGTCAATTAAAATTAATATGTTTGAAAAATATCATTGGTCGGGCTACATACATATATTCAAAAAACCACGATTTCCCCAATTAATTCAACCAATTACACTATATTTACGCAGGTCTAAAAATATTAATTGAATCTTAATTCTGTCGTTTAAACCAAGACTGTGAGCCGATACAAGTAAAGCCAGATTGGACGGAGAAGCGAGTGCGAGCAAGCCACATATGCTCGTACTGTGGCAAGGGCTTCGACAGACCTTGGGTCCTGAAAGGGCACCTGCGCCTCCACACAGGGGAGAGACCGTTCCCCTGTCCACAGCCCACTTGCGGGAGAACGTTTTCAGACAGGTAAGTTATTTTTATCCATTTAGTCCATCGTTATTGACACTCGTTGAATACCTGACTTTTAACGCCAAGAAAACATAGGTAGGTTTGAATGGACGTAGTATAAAAATCAATAGTCTATTTTCAAATTGTCCCATCATAGCAAAAGCAAAGGATGAGAGTATAGGGCACCGCGCTTCCCCAGTGCAGATTAGCGAACTTCCCATATTGTATACACAGGTTTTCTCACGATTTTATCCTTTAACACCCAGTACGTGGCAAGACAGCAATTAAAATAGCTATTAAGAAATAAAATTTGCATAAATTTATTAAGATGATAATAGCAAATGTGGTCGCGTTATGTTATAATAGTGGTTTAGATATGAAATGGTCGTTTTAACATATTGTCCACTTTGAATTAACATTAAAGCGGCAAGCTGTGATATTTCAAAATAAAACTTTTTTCGGACGATAACGACGACATTCTAAATTTTAATAAATATGATATTCGATTGACTTTCCATTTTTTTATAAGAACAAAAATATTTACAAAGCAAGAGAAATATCGTAACTACAAATCTAATAAACCTACTCCGTGCGGCATGGTGCCAAGAACGATGGCTGTATTCTCTCGCTGAATAGTTATACTTACCTTTGCGCGAGAAAAGAACCAGCTTTTCCACAACTTTCAATCGTTTTTACTTTCGACTTCGAACGTAAAGGTGGATACGTTGAAAATTAGAGTAATTTTGGAATACGAGTTTCCACGTGGAACTAATGTAGCAGAAACAGCTCGCAATATCAATGCTGTGTTCGGAGAGGATACGGCCACGGAGTACACCATGCGTTTTTGGTTAAACCGCTCCCGTAATGGAAACTTTAACTTCGACCACGAGGAAGACCTGCTTTACTCAAGTAATCAACGACGAGTTAAAAGCAACGGTGGATGCCGACCCGTATCAAACTACTAAGGAATTAGCGGCATAGTTTAATCTTAGTTTACCCATTATATTGAACCATTTGTACCGAATCGTTGAAATAAAAAAAAAACTTGATTCAAATGACCCACAAAGAGAAGCACGCTTTGAAGTTTGTCTTACTTTGTTGAAGCGGTACAGGAATTAAAGGATTTTAGACAAGATTGTGACGTGTGACCAAAAAACTCAATAATTGCAATCATTTCAAACGAACAACGCAATGGCTAACAACAAGTCAAGCGCCACAACAAACAAAGTTTACCTACATAAAAGTAATGGTAACTGCTTGATGGTCACTCCATAGTGTAATTTCTTAAGGTGGTTGAGCATATTCTTCATACAACTTTTGCTGCACTTCTACGCGCTCGCACGGAGGTGTACCACCACCTTTCACAGAGCCAGCATAAAATAAAGTATGCATGGCTCTTAGGGTTACCGGATGTGCATTCCTACCCTCTTCATTTCCTACTCCTTTCCCCATCAAATCCTTAATATAATCCTATCCCTTTCTACCTGTTTTATTCAATTTCCTAGGCTGGCAACGCACACGCAACTCTTCGGATGTTGTGTGTTTATGGGCGACGGGATCACTTAACATGAGTTGAACCATCGGCTCGCTTGCCAACCTTTCCTATAAAAAATCACTACAGCTTTACACCGCTCAAAACCTTGATTCGTCAGTCAATCTTCACCACTATGCTATAATCACACACTGCTCGAGAAAGTAGTTTAGAAGATTTACAGGACTCAGGACTTGGCTCCAATGACTACCATTTTTTTCGCGATTTGGACAATTTTTTGCAAGGTTTTCTTCACAGGAAGCAATAAATGCCATCACAGTTTGTTGAGTCTAAGTCCCCAGAGTTTTATCGCAAAGGCATAACTGGCCTTCCAATGAGACGACAGATGTATAAAAACAATGAGTATAAATATTTTGATTAAATAAATACATGAGAGAAACACTGTTTAGATTTTTCAATACTACGCGGAAATTTTATACTTTAACACCGCTAATATGCGTTGCCGTGTAAATGAAACAGTGTTGATAGTTGTGTACACTGCATTCCAAATTGTTCACGTTCAAGTAAAATTTATGTGTGTTCATTAACATCACATATGTCACAGATCATAAAAATGTTTTAAATTTATGCCTGTTCGTAAACATATTTGTTACGTAGAACAGTTAAGAACAGTCGTAAACAAAATGCATTACAAATGTCCGTGCCACTTCGTGTTTGTAGCTTTATTGCAAACTTCATTCGCTTGGCTCGGTCGATCAATTATTACCGTCGGTTAACATTCTGAGACTAGAAAAGTTACTTGTGCGTCACCAGCCCTGGACATAATAGCTCATGGAGTAGGAGGCGGTAGGGATTTGGGATTTGGAAGGTAAATAAGTGGGAAAAAAGAGGGTAGAAACGACCATCCGAGGTCCTCACAAGTTAGGCATGCTTTATTTTACGCTTGATGTGAATTTGAAATTGCAATCCCCAAACGGCCTTTCGCCTACAGGAAAAGCCGTATATAAAACGCTTTATCTTTTTTGCCACTTATATCATAAACATGATGGGTTAGTAAGCAACTAAATAATGATGCTTATTAAGTTTGTAATAATGAGGTACACACCAGGTCGAACCTGCGCGCCCACCAGCGCACACGCGGCCACCACTCATGGCAGTGGCGTTGCAGCGAGTGTGGCAAGGCGTTCAGCCAACGCCGCTACCTGGACAGGCACAGAGATGACGCGTGTCGCAAGTATAAGTATGAAATTTTCCTCTTGAATACTAAATACCTTCCTTCTACTGTAAAACATTACACAGGTGTATAAAAATCGCGAAGACTTTACACCTACACCGAAAGAAAATCGTACTTTAAAATACTGGAGGATTATCTTTAAGCATTGTAGCAGATTTGACGCTCACGAAATGGAGAAAGGAGAAGATTGATGTCAACTACTATTAATATAGCAACTTGATTAAATTCTGCATTAAGATTTTATTACATACTACGAAGTCTGTCACTCTTACTTCGTTACCCTTTGTCATTGAATGATGACTTTTGTTGTATGCGCTCCAAAGGTAATAAGTATAGAATACCAGAAGGATATTCTTCATATAACAAGATTGGCTTAAAAACCTTTTTAATAAGATGGCGCCACTTTAACCCTGAGTACGACACACAGGAAGCGATGTCATTGTTGGAGAATAGTTAATTCGGTCTTCAAAAAGGACAATTACAACTACTCTGTAACTGCAACTTCATTTCATTCCCCTGGATCACTCGCAGCGCCATCGTGATGAGTTTTGTAGCTACTCAATGTCACTATATTTGAAGAAATCGGAAGCCAGTTTTTCGCTTATCGTCCATACTAAGATTATCCTCCTTACTAAAGGCTCCATCGGTTGTACTTTAATGTTTTTTTTTATTATTTTATTTTTTTTAAGAAAGGATGGCAAGCGAGCAGACGGTTCACCTGTTGTTAAATGATCCCGTCGCCCATGGACATTCACAACATCCGAAGAGTTGCGTATGCGTTGCCAGTCCTGGAAATCGGATAATATAGGTTAAAGGGTAGGATGGGATAGGATTATATTAAGGATTTGATGGGGAAAGTAGTGGGAAAAGAAAAGGGTAGG
>DWHK01001785.1:0-10676 GCA_018247855.1 Graphium androcles
GCTTATATAGGCTTGCGGCCGCCACTACTCGTTTTCCCCTCCTTCAACGGCATGACATCATTCAGCCGCTTACAATATATAATATAATAATAATATTTAAAATCTGTAGTTAGTTAATCGGTACGATTAATAAAATAAAAATACTTTGACTTTCGTCTCACAATCAATTTAACCGATGATCGTTTGCCGTTATTCGTTTTTGCAGAAGAATAGACTCTTTAACATTTCAGCTCTAAAACACTGTTAATAAGAAATCGTGAAGTTAAAATGAGTTGGCTTTAGTCATGAATACCTAAAATACTCTAAAAAGCATTAAAAATAGATGCAGCAGTAAATAAACCAACAGTACGGTTTTATATCTTTATAATTAAGCTCAAACTTTATCTAAAGCATGTATTTATGTGTGAATAAACATATGCAATATTTATTGATATGTGTATTATGGTATATAACTAGTCTGGCCATAAATACTTTACATAAAAACTTTTCTTTTTTTCAACTTTTTAATTATTTTGAATTTAAAACACGTAGATTATTCTAAAAACTTCTTTCGATTTTGCGCTATTCCACATATTTTTTCATGTTCACTATTAAATTACAATATGGAATGGGGTGTAAAAGAAAATAGGATTGCTGTGATCGTCTTGCACAAAGTGGATATGGAGCCGTTCGGTCAAATTCCAGACACTTCAAAAGCTTGGTATCAGCCGTATGTTCGTATACCGTACAATCAACAGATACAACAACACTTCCTCTGTCGAAGACCAGAAAAGATCGGGGCGGCCGCGTGCTGTTAGAACTGCAAAGGCTATTAATTCTGATAAAATGTACGTTCACAGTTGACACAAAGGAGTGAAAACTTCAGCCAAAGTGTATCAAGATCCATGTCAATACACTTTTCTTTGAAAAAGTGTCAATACACTTTTTCACCAAGTGTCTTGGATTATGTTGTAAAACCTCTGAGCAATATACTTTTTAAAAATATACCGCGGACTTTCCAGCAGGTCTCGGCATCCAGTCACAAGTCATGAACTACTCAAACCTGGCTTGAAACCAACGTTCCGGACTTTATAAGAGCTGAAAAATGGCCCTCATCTAGCCCAGACCTGAACCGTTTAGACTTCAGATTATGGTCAGTTTTAGAGGATATGGCCGATATATCTAAACGACACGGCGACATCGAATCTCTTAAAAAAAATTTGGAGCAAGCAATGGCGAAATTTCCCTTGGAAACATTGCGTAAATCCATAGATTCATGGCAAAACGGATTAAAGGCCTGTATAAAAGCCAAAGGTGGCCATTTCGAACAGAATATTTTTTATTGTTTTGCTGAGACTAATAAATATGTAGGTATAATTTTTAATAACATTACATTACTTCATTAAAAAAAATGGATGTTCATTTGTAACAGAACTTATGGTTGGACTAGGTATATAAAAATATAAATTATAATAACAGAAATGTCAAAGTTGTTTATGATATTTGCGGATGCGTGAGTTTTAACTTCGGTCGGTTCAATTACTTATAGTCGTTGGTCATATTGTACAAATAACATGTAGCGGTTCAAAACTTAAGCAGTTACGTAAACATTTCGATGGCACAGAACGAAATGCACCACATTATCATCATTTATTCATGACTGGTCAGTAGTTACGCCCAAGAAATTTAAATCGCTCTTTGAGTATTTTTGCTTGGACTGCTCATTACTTTCCTCTTTTCATTTACGCTTTATGATATATATTTACATATATATATCGAGAATGATGATTTGAGCAGAATCATTAAATTTTTGGCTTCTAAATTATTCTACTATATTTTCTCTTTTATTAATATATTGCTAAAATATAAAAGTGGCTTTTATGCGGCGGTTTGAATATCCCATTTAGATGAATATTTACCACGTTCTAGGCCAAAGGAGCGAGAGCCCGGGACGCTAATTGAATTATCATACCCACGGGTCACCTGCTATTCGTTCTGAGAAACGGTTCTATTTAAACCTTTCCGAATGGATATGAAGGCAGCTCGTACATTAAAAGTCCAATATAATAAGTCCTCCTGACCGAATTTCGGACACGGCGGCCAATCTACTAAGAGATCAGCCAACTGCGCAGGAGACATTATAGTGCACAAGTGTACGCGCAGACACAGGTGCACTCTCATAGCCCGATGGGATAGCCGATACGACCGGTTGGAGATCAGGCGCAGGACCGACTTTTTACATGCCCATCCAATATAAAATAAGGTTTTGAAACAAAAATTGCCCTGGAATTAAATCATTTATTAAAGATTAAATTTATCAGCTTTCCGTAAACAACCGACTACTTTAAATGTTGTGATGACCCGTTAGCGTAGTTGCTAAGCCGTAGGCTGCGACGTCCAAGGTCGTGGGGTCGATTCCCATCCGGAATATTTAAATAATGTTTGTCCGAACTAAAAATATTTGTTTCGTATCTGGGTGTTAGTCTTTGTGTGATTTATTTTTGAGAAAACGGCCTTGTAACACGATACTTAGATCTTGCAATAAGAGCAGCGTTTTTTTTAAAAACTCTGCGACCGTAATTTTGAATATTTAAGTAATATTTGTACGAACTACTGATATTTCTTTCGTATCTAGGTTTTATTCTGTGTGATTTACGTTTCAAAAATGCAATTCTAATACAAGACCTAGATCTCAGAATAAGGGCAGCGTTTTAAAAAAACTCAGAGTCGTAAAAAACTCAGAGTCGTAATTTGATAGCATGATATATTCATAAAATCTGTTATCAGAAAGGCAAAGCAATATCCATTGCTATGCAGATAACTGTACGAATGATGTCTATTCTTCCTACTAGCCTTTCTTCCCAAATTGCTTGGGGTCGGCTTCTAATGCAACCAAATTTTACCAAAATATCAGATTTTACACAAAGCGACTGGATTAGTTGTCAGGATATTTGAAGGTACTAACATACTTTAACGATTGTCAAAGGTCTTCTTGACAACCGGGCCCGACTTTTTACATGTCCATCCGACGCATGGATCATCTTAATTTTCAGGCAATCGTGTGATCGGCCAGTATTGCCTTAACCCAACTAAGAAACAACAACACAAAGTCATTGTACCCCCGCGGGATTCGAATCCAAGACCTCCGGTTTGTAAAGCAAGGGCCTATACCATTAGGCTACGGAGGCAATTTACGAATGATGTCTATTACAAGCAAATTTGCATTTAAGTGTATAAGTAGTAAAAACATTTTTGACTTGCAATTACAGATTAAAAAAAATGAAATGTTTTTAAAATTTGTTTATAAATGAATGAGACGTACTTTACTACAGAAAGCCTACTTCTGGCAAAGAGAAATAATTTTAAGTCAGAATATGCAAGTAAAATATTCAAAGTCAGACATTTCTATACAATGAATATTTGAATTAAACAGTAAACAAGCACGAATATTTAACATTCATAAGAAAAAGCAAACACTATCATACATTGTTGAGTGGCTAGATTTGAGCGTATTGACACACTTGCTCGAGGCTAAATCTATTTGCTTAGGACTTTTAAAAGCGTTGGGAGAATATTCAAATATGGGTTAGATAGGGTAGACGCAGCGTTAGTGAGTTTGTTTTGTACAGTTGTGTCTGTGATATAGCCAGTTATGGGTTTTAATCCACAAGGCGATAAAAAGCATGTTATTTTATCCTAAATATTTTATCAACATATATCGTTTTTTACTACTGATAAAGCTTATAAAAATATACGTATAATTTTCTATACATAGTGTCCATCATCGTATCTTTAGTTTCCAAATGGGGAGAGGTTTTGCGTATGAAAATATTCAAAGCTATATTAGTTTGTTCTACGCGATAATTGCAGATAAAAAGAAAACAGAATTGTATATAAGAACCAACAATGGCATATAGCGCAGCGGTTAGGCCATAAGGAGCATATAATTTCGATCACTAAACTTTTGAGACATATAATAATAATAAATATTTCTACATAAAATAATTCAAATATAAAAGAAAAATTACAAAATGATTTAAGTAGACATGAAATTTGGTCTTTCAGGAATTTGGTTTAATTTTATAAAAATAAAATGGCAAAAGAGCATATGGGACACTTAATGTTACATTTCTATGTATAAAGAAATATTTAATTGGGAAGTTACTCAAAGTAAAAAAAAAACTTTGGAAAGAGAGTAGTAACAGCCTATTTATAAAATAGTCCCACTGCTGGGTATACGCCTTTTCTAGACAGAGAGTAACACATATTAAATATGCATATGAATCTATACAGTCGAGAGTTTTTTACATCTCCAGGGTTTTTGTAGTTCGTTTCAGGAGGGTTGTGTAATCCGAGTACCTTTTTTTTATGGAACAAGACTAATTCCTTGTACTGATCCAGTGCACTGGATGGTTGTTCGTCATAAATTTCTAACTAGCCATATTGTGAAAACTCAAATTTTCTGCAGTTGAACACTGTAATCTTACTAAGTATATTGTAATGCTCCAATACAGCACGGCACGGCACAGTATACGATATTTACAAGCAACCGGTCTTATCAATAAGCAGTTGAAATTGCTTGTTAATACTTTAGCTTGCTCTGTGGAATATTTTCCGGATTTTCATTCATCCACAAGGTGGATGTATGCCGTTGAGAACATTTTAAGCTGTATATGTTAAACTTTTTGAATGCTGTAAATAACCTTCTATTAACCTCAATTTGTTATTCATTGATAAAGTTTGGACAACTTTCAATTTTCGTCAAATTAATTTAAAATGGAAAATTGACGTAAATTCCCAGGAATCAGTAGTAATTATAAACGAAACTATAATTTTCAAAATTTTGGCTGACGATCTGTCGTGTCGAATACGGATAATGCACTCAGAATTGTTAAAGATCCAATCAGTAAACAACAAAATATAATATAAACAAAAAAAAATTGAACATAATATTAAAAATTCTAAAACTCGGTATTTTTCTGACCTCCTCTTATATTGTTTCATTATATATTTTTATTATTAACTCGTTAAACATACGATCAAATATTTAAAACATTATCGGCTTTGTAAATGCAAACTTAATTAAAAACAAATCGGGCAGTGTCGTATATTATTTTGTTATAAAATAGAATGAAGAATAGATAGACTGTACATACAGCTTATATCTGTAATGAAAAGGAAAACTATGCAGCTAACTGATGTAGAAACGTCTCGGCTTTTTTATTTTAGCTATTTTTATAATATATTATTTTTACTGTGAGGCTTTGCGAAGGATATCAAAACAATTTATACTGCAAAAAAGAGCTGTTCGTGCGTATTGGAGCTCGGGATACTCTACGTCAATTTTACAAAGTAATTAATATATTTACGATTGCAAACTCGTGTATACATATATTATTATATTCTATATGTCAGACAAAACATTTATTATTTCGTTAGAAACAGTAACAGATATAGATTTAATACAAATTAAGGCAAACTGGTAACACCAAGATGTTCTTTACAAAAGGTTGATAAATCAATCATGGGTACGTAACTATAATAAAATTCCACAATTAAAATTTAAATGCAACATCAAAAACACTCTTTTAAGTAAAGCTTACTATATCTTTGCAAATTACTTTGACGACTCAAATGATACGGGTGTAATTCACATAGACTTAATCCAAGACTATATATTTCAGAAATGTAAACCAATATCAATTTAATTTTAAAGAGAAACTTCGGAGTTTTTCGCTGCTTAGCAGCTTCATTGAGATCTTGTGATTATCTTTATGTAATACTTCATTATTCATAAGAACACGCAAGTGTCTATGAGAATAAACGTATTTTAAATTTTATTACCCGACGTTTCGACCACATACATGGACACACACACACGGGAACACATACCCGATATTAAAAATAATAGGCAAAACAAGTCTGCAGTCTGTGAAAAATAACACCGATTCCTGCCACAGATGATTCGCTAGGCTATTGAAATAAAGAAACATCCCAATTTCAATAAAGAGGATGGTTGGGCGCTACCACCCGTGACCATGAATGCTGTAAAGTATTCGACACGTCGGGTGATAAAATTTAAAAATAAACTGCTATAAAATCCGTAAATTTGTTTAATTGAAAATGTCGAATATTCGCATAAGTCTCAGAAATGTTAACGTATTTTGAATTGGAATTTGAATAAATGATGAGAATTTTAGTTAAGTTAGTTCTATCTTTCCTTATATTTCTCACCTGGCCTGGTGACAATAGTAGATTATCTGCCTTCTAACCAACTTTTTAGGTATGCTACTATTCAATGTTTATACATATAAATATTACCCGATGCCTTACATTTTGTCTTTCAGAAAATAAAATACGTTTTGGGGTTCTAGGAACTTGGCCTATATGATGATCGAACTTTCAGTCCAAAGAAACTATTTGCGATGTTTAAGACACGCGAAACCGATTTGATTATTCAGTACCTTAATAAGATATGAAAAACCAACTAAAACTGAATAATATTCAAACGAAAGGACCCATGCTGCTCCTCACCAATGTTGACACCTGTGTAGCTTTCCTTAAACTCAACTAATTTAAGTAAACAATATTTAAAATGAAAGAGCTCATTCCAGCGAGTGTTCGTAGACTATAACGAAGCGCGTACCTCAATTAGAACTGGAAATACATAAAAAGGAAGCTTCGGAAACATAGGGAATGTATATGGTAAAATCACATTCGCGTATATCTTCTATTACATATATATTCTAAGGACAAAAGTTGGATGATTTTCAATGCTTGTAGACGAATTTGTGCACCAATATCGCAAATACGTTGGGTAAAACGGCCGGACAAACTCTTATTAGATTACATAAATTGTTTTTTTTTTAAATATATTAAGATTAAAAACACGTGCGTTAAGTGTATAATTTACGTTATATTATTATTATTTACGTTATATTATATTAGCTTGATTTAATCACGTGATAGCTAGTAAATACAAAATGTAATTAAAAAGATACTGGTTTTACGTATACTGTGAGAAAGCTTAAATAACACTGGACAGGGCACATGTTAAGACACAAGAAAAACTATTGGACAAAAGATGTCACCACTTGGTACCCTCGTGACGGAAATAGAAGAAAACGACGTCAAAGAGCGAGATGGTAAGATGAGATAAAAATAATTCCTGATGTAACATGGCAAGAAAAGCCACAAATAGAAACCTATGCGAAATCATAGGGTAAGCCTATGCCAAAGGGCAAAATGATAGTAACGCAATTTTATTAACAGACTTCGAAAAAAGGAGGTTTATCAATTCGATCGTATATTTTTTTTATGTGTGTTCGGGGATTACTTCGTTTATGAACCGATTTTAATGATTCTTTTTTATTGGAAAGGAGATTTTCTAAGTGTAGTCTCATAAAATTTTCATAAAAATCGGTTAAGTAGTTTGTTTTTGAAATAAAAACAACTGAAAAAATATAACACCAGAGTACACTTCTAAGGCGTTTGAAGTCGGTTTTTGTAATTTTGTGTCAAAATAATATTGTATTTATGCAATATTATAATGGAATGGTTAATTATTATTTGATTCAATGTTTGACTGAATGTTTTTGAATTTACTATTTTCAAAATGTAAAAGTATATAATATTACGTTAATGTTAATTCAGTCGTAATTTTAATATTCATTCCTAAAATGTTGAATATGATATTAATAAAGAAGAACAAATATAGTAATGCATGAAATATTTTTATAGTGTATTGCATGAGCGACATGCAAATAATTACTATGAATGTAAATTAAATCTATTATCAATATGAACAATAAAGACTATTTGTATCTAAATTAATTTTAATATAATAAAAGATGAAGTTTTATTATTTGCTGTTATATTAAATTTGACCCTCAAGGAAAAAATTACTTTGTTATATTGTGTTTTCCAATTGGAAATACAAATTAACAAAGTTCACATATGTGGGTTAATAAATTTTATACTTGGTGCCACTAGACACGGCGAACGTTGTTTTATTGGCCATAAAATACATCTACCTCAATTAGAGAGAGAATGTAGTGCAGAATGTGATGTATTTTTTTTAGCCCAATACACTATTGTTACTAATATACAGTCATTTATTACATGCGAAATAACACATTATTATACGTAAAGACAGTATTTTGTTTTTCTCAATGTAAATAAAAATGGTTTTGGATCCCGCTGGCCTAAAACCACCTCTCGTATGTTTTTTAAGCGGAATAGAACCCATAGCGCAGGCTGAAATATTAAAGAGGCAATTTCAACTGCTTGGATGTAACCACATACTGCTTATGAATATCGCAAACTCTGGTGGATTTCACTCCACAGTGTCGAAATACACAAATTAATATTGCGGTAGCCGTATGCAGAAAGTGTTTACTTCTTTTTCTAATTTTGCCAAACAATACCTTTGTTAAAATTGAAACGAGTAATTTGTATGGCTTTTTTCCTTCGCATAAATTTAAGGTCGATGACCGGAAGGCGTAGTTACCAAACTATTGGTTTCAGCATCGCGACTCGTAGGTTTGATTCTCATCTGGAACAACTATTTGTATGGCCTAAAAATAATTCTTTCCTGGGTGTTTGTGTGTGTGGAATTTATGTGCGTAAATCGTCCTTATGTCAAAAGCCTTAGAGCTCATAGCTAGGGCAGTATTTTTAAGAAAATAAATTAGATAAGAACGGACAAATTGTAAAAAATTGTAAAATTTGTACTTAAAAAAATAAATTTGAAAAATTCTACCGAACGTGTTATCTTTGATAACACACAACAAACACACACACATATAGTACAAGTGAAGTGTAGTGCTCTAAATTATTTTATAGTAATATACATACTTTTTAAGAATCTGATATGAATGTTTGTAATCAATCAACCTCTTCGATGATTTTCTAGAATGTTTTTATTTTCTGCTCTAATAATGAATAAGGTGTAAGAGTCAACATTAAGCACATGTTTTGAAAGTAGTAATAATGGTTTTTACTTATCCCTTCATGGTAGAAAATAATGAATTGTTTAATTACGATTCTCAATATAAGTTCTTAATGATTAAGAAAATACGAAAATGAAAACGAATTTTTTAGGCCCAGTACTTTAATATTTGATATTTATTATTTTTCGCCAAAGTTAAATAGAAGATGAATGTTTAAATAAAATGTTGTCTCAAATTCTATACACATTTCAGTTTAATAATGTAATCAAGAATTATAATATTTTATACCTTTTTCTGTCACATTATTTTTCATCAGGGTTTTATTTACATTTGTCTTCGTTGCCAGGGGCTGAAAATAATAAAACAATCTATATTAATGTTATAAATATGAAATATTGAAAATATGTTTGTATCTTTCGGTGTTTGTTATTTCATCACGCCAAAACGGATGAAATTTGATACATTACACACACAAATACATTATTGGCCTGATTACAATATAGAACGGATTTTGAATAACTTCAAAAAAATCTCGCGAGTGTAACTGCGCGGACCAGCAAATCTTTAAATATATAATTATTCTGTACGTGCACGTGTAATGTCATTGAACCTAAACGGCTGAGCCTATTTATTTTATTTTTTAGATTTTAATGAAATTGTATTCGGGTGGGGCCCAGATGATTTAGCAAGAGTTTGGACCTGACAGGTGGCGGTGGTGGCATTGCTAGTTCGGACGGCTGCCAGTTTCTCTAGTATTTACATAAATTTCAATATAATTCATAAATTCAATCCTACAATACGCTTTATAAAATTATCTGCATAAGGATATTTGTATTCTTAAATATAAATTATCATATTAAATTAAATGTCACAATAAAGTCTTAATATTTTTAGTGGCTTATGAATTCTTAATTAGTACTTGTAAATTAGGATTGTTTCTTTACACAGTCAAGGCATGCTAGGCATATATTTAGTTGGTGACGGAAAAATATTATTTTGAATATTTCACCAGCAATCCGCATATTTCAGATATATGATACATATCAGCAGTAAAAAAAATATTTTGCATTTGAAGGAACATTTATGTGGTACAAATGGTTAAAATAATTTACCTAAAATGGAGTACACAGAGTCATCAATTCTGATCCGGACTTATTAAATTGTCCGTTATTTATAATATTCAACATAAATTATTACTATCTTTTAGTAGCTGTTGCCCGCAGTATCACCTACATTTTTTTTAATCCTTTAACAAAAGCCGAATTTGTTATTGATATGTTGGACAACTTATCACAGAAGAACTGTCAAACTGAGTACTATAAAACCACGTCATATATTAATATCGTGAAATACGTAGTGTAAGAAGATTTAAGCTACATTGATTTACAAGAAACCATAGAAACACAATAAGCGATTCAAAAACGTTCGGATAATCAATTTATCAATTTGGGTTTAAATTTGCCACGGTAAATTTAAGCGCAAATTGATAAACTTTCCTTTTGTATTTGCAAAGCTAATACTATAGCTCATTTAAGGAAAAAGTAGAAACCTGTCGAGAGTTACATCCATGTAAACGATAATCATCGTTATTACCAAAGAATAAAATTGTATTAATGTAATAACTTAAATACTTACGAGGAGGGCAACCTTCATTGACAACGCATGTTTTTAAATAAAACAATGAAATGTGTGTGAAATATAGATTCACTATTGAAATAATAGAAATTAAATACGGACACTGTCCGC
>DWHK01001786.1:0-10676 GCA_018247855.1 Graphium androcles
TCGGACAAGTATTTTTTAATTTATTAATCAAATTGTTGAAGTTGAAAATACATTACAAAACTCTACTTTTGAGGCGGTTGAAGTCGGTTTTTTAAATTTTCTGTGAAAGTAATACTTGTCGGGTGTTCAAATGCGCTGACTGTGTTAGATCCATAAAATTATTGTAATGTGCGACGTAGGCAAAATCTACCAATCATCCGAAAATAAGCGTAACTTCGTTTTTCTCATGTTCACGCTAATTGGGCAATGGTCAAGAAAGTAATAAAACAAATCAATCAATGAACGATAAATGTAAAATATTGTGTCACTGAGGTTTTTAGGTAGGTTTGTATTACGTACGGACATCGTGTCGACGCTTATTCAGTAAAACAAAAGATTCAGAGATACGGGAGGTTATAATGTATGTTGGTATTGAATGCTTGCTTGAATTTTGCTGAATCTGATAACCAGTACTTACAAGGGGGATGCAGGCTATAGAGGTCGGGGAGCATATTGAATATTTATATAATGTATTTTTAAGCGATAACCGTTCCTATTGCGCGTACAAATTACCCGATACGTTGCAATTTGCTTTGTTCTGAAAACCTTTTAAAAAAATAGGCCCTTCGGTGGATAAAGGGATGGGGATTTTTGTAGTATTGGGATAGAATGGAAGAAGTTGCGGTCAGTCGGCAGCACAGCAACTTCCCGGCCAAGATGGCCATCACGCTTTTAGTAAAGAATTCGGTCGATGAATTGGTTTTAAGCGTTTTTGAGCGTCCTGTCCATTGGATGTCCTGCGTATTTAAGCATAGTATTTCTATCAAGTCTGAGAATATACCATATAAATTAAATAATATACGACATAAAGTTTTGATTATTTTGAAACATCCTTCAAGACAGTTATTAGCTAAAAGTTAAAAAGGATTTAAATAAAGATTATCTGATGGCAAACTGAAAAGAGCATAAAATATATAAATGAAACAGTAAACCTATAGAAAGCAAAAATTAACATCCTTTAATATGTTTATTTTTTCAAATTGACATTGAAAAATTTGTATTGTATAATATTTTTATGTAATAGTTAAGAGTGGTATAGGGATGATATTGACTTTGTATTATATTATTATTCGATATTGACATGAATTTATTTGTATGTTTATTTTATATTTATATGTGACAATTTTAAATGTATTAAATAATAATTTTGATAAAAAATGAAACTTATAATATGCATGGTAAAGAATTTTTGTTCAATTACATTAATTTAAGGCTTTTCTACACGTTTTAAATGATTTGCATGCCGGTAAGGCGAAATATGTATGAACTGAAATTATTCTGAACACCTGTAATTACCATATTTTAGCAAATAAATAAAAACATTGACGAAATGTTTGCTGAGTGTACAACCTTTAGGCTGCATAGATATATTAAAGATATATTTAAAACAATAGTATTGAGAGTAAGAAGATAACAATCATAAAGAGAGTAAGACAATAATCAAACTCTACTACATCAATTTATAAATAAAGCAGAACAGTTTTAGATGAATAACGTTAGGTAATGTATAGATATAAATAGGTACTAAAACAAAAAATTAAATTATTCAATGATACTATTACAGATATATCTGACATTCTTTTAAGTTTTTAAGCAAATCCACTGTCTCCTTTGGGGATTAGTTTTTAATTAATTAATTAAAACATTAACGTTTTATAATTTGTGAAATGTCGTTAGAACTCTATAATATCGATCGTTAAAATAATTTGTGGCTTGTATAGTTGTGCATCATTAAAACTTGTCTATGGGCAATAAAAAAGCTAAACGAATGGCGTAATTTATAATCTTTGCTCTAGGACCATAGACTAAACATGTTTGTGGTACTGCCCTTAGCTACAGCCGATCACGTGCATTACTATCCCTTCCTGCCATTAGAATCCTTAATTGCTCCGAGATTGGTTATGTTCCTCTTTTATGGTAAAGCGGTCGGACTTAATTATTTTTATGAGTGTCCGTATTTCGGCTTAGAGTTATGGTTTTGTAACTCTGCTCCCGGTGGTCCGTCATTAGTGGACTCCATTTTGTCTATGGTACGTTAATTGTGTTACCGTCGTAAAAATTGTTTCGAATCTGTAATAATGTGATTTTTAACCGGCGATGGTAGCGTTATGTTGATCATTATGAGAAGAGAAATATTTCACTTTTATTACAGAAAAATGTCCGGGAAAATAGTACTTTGCGATTGTCACTGCGAAAGCGCAGGTATTAACCACAAATTTTCATTCGGGACAGTTAAAACATAATGTAAAGCTTTAAAACCTTAAGTTTGTATTGTATTTTATTGTAAAGATTTTTATTAGGTCGAAATAAACACTTTTTTTGTCTGTACACAGAATTTGTAGCAAATTTTTTTAGAAAAATTACTATAACATATATATTAAAATTTAAATCGTGGCTCGTAAATCCGAAAACTTTATCTTGTATTGCAAGCCCTATGTATGATTAAGCCCAGCCATGGAATTAGAAGGTATAACAGAGCCTTGCAGAAGTGCAGCATACGTAGAAATTTAAAGTAAAGCATTACGTATAAAAAAATAAAGTAAATGCTGAAAACTAAGTAAATTATTGAAATCAATCGTTTCGTATTCTAGATTTGATCACTTGTTAGCTAATGGACTCGTTAGCGAGATGGCTTTAATTAACAAACGTAGCGATGTTACATTACGGAACTATGTAGGTTAAAGGTTCATGTTCTCCAATAGACGCCGCTGAATATGTAGGCCCGAGTAAAGACTTTACGAGCGGCATTCAATACGTGATCCGTATTCGTATCTGTAACTAACAAAGTCACTGCACAAAGAGACTGACGTACTTTCTTTTCCGCCGCCAAGACGAAACACCGGACGACGTTCAAGTCACGAATGTCCAACACCGGTGGTTTTCGTCATTAAATATAGCGGGTTTAACTTTGTTTCGTACGCTACCGGGCAATAAAACAGGCCGTTACGAACAATGGACGCATAAAAATGCTAAAAGCACGAACAATGCGCCGGGCCTCGAACCGACGTACCCGAGGCGACGATCGCAGACGATTAACCGAAAACCACCCGACACCAACCGAATTTCAACGGCGAACGTTAAAGTAATTTATAGGGACCAAATACGTACCGGCTCGTTAAAAATTTCGCATCGTAAAGATTGCACCGATACTGGCCATTGATTTTTTTTCGCTTATACTCGCCCGTACTCGTCCACCCTTGATTGGGGATAGCGATTCTTTGAATTATTGAAATAACGTACGACGCGATAGTGTTATAACTTAAAACGAAGTGTTATCACTTTGGTAGCGTTTTAATACGTGGGATAATTATGTATTTTCAACTTTGTTAATTTATAAGACAAATTTATAAACAATATTTTATTGAAAACTGCAAAAAAAAGTAAAGTAACAGTCTATTTACAAATTATCCCATTGCTAGGTAAAGGCCTCCTCTAGGTAGCCTATAGGGCATAGTCCACTACGCGGCCCCAGTGCAGGTGGGCGAACTTCACATATTAGATATACAGGTTTCCTCACGATGTTTTCCTTCACCGCCGGGAACCTGGTAAATCAACATAAAACTGCAATGGGTAATACATATTATTTTTCTTTTAGGGCGGATGGACGTACAAATAGAACTTACTAAAAGAGAGAAACCTTTAAAAATATAAATATTAATGCATTTGAAATAAAACTTTAGTTAGACGTTAAGTGCCAAATAGATTTGTTAATAAACTTTAAGCTTACCGAGGACCTATTCTTAACGATTTCCGTTCTACGACATCGACCGACATCTCTATGGGCCTTTCCTGCATATAAATAAATTCCGCTCCTTCACAGATTTACGTAAACAGAGACACCGATCCGAGTTAGTTCAGTTCAAATAATTTACTGCATACATACATACACAACAATTTCAATATAAACTCAAATCGATGTCAAAAAATTGTAATACTCAGAGTATAAAGATTTGGAAACATTTGAGAATATTTTCTGTAATACTTAATTATTTTTTACGACGAATAATTTTTTGTAGTCATCATGACTCTTCTTTAACATTGTTATCTTAAAATTATACTTCTTTTTATTGAAAATTATTTGAAGGTAATACCAAAACTCGGCAGTTGTACTGTTTCATAGTCTTTTTTTATCACTAATATGTATTAGTGTATTATAATATTTTTCTTAAATATATATGTAATTTGTTTTGTTTACTACATAAATCAAATTAGCCCTACTCCAAGGGTTGGAAGAGAATGTTCATCAATCATCAGCATTAAGTTTGCATTTTGTTAAGCCTTCTGTACGGACGTGAACCAAAATAAAATAAATAAATAAAATTTATTTCTAGCCCCAATATATGCATTTCAATGCAATGTAGACATTGCCATGAGTGGTAAAAGTGAGGCCATCTTGTCCTACAAGCGATTCATGAGTGCTCACTATCAGCACAACATATACACATATATATGTATGTATGTATGTATGCACGGAAAAATGAACAACACGGAAGACAGCCGTTCCTAGAAAACGATTGCGATATCCGTTTTAATAAACGCAGTATTCAAGAAAATATGGCCAAATATTTAAGTAACGAAGTAACCAGTTTGACCATTTTGAAATATATCTGACGGCAGATAAAGAACTTTAGGCGCACATTCCGTCAAAAATAACAGTAAGAGATATAAGTTAATGTGCATTCTGACTAAGTTTTTAGTTCTATTTTTTAACTTTTTGTTCTCCCTTTCTCTTTTTTATATAAATGGTAAGCCGTGATAAATCTCAGTTAACATTTTTAGAAAACCGTTTCGACAAAACAATATTTTGGGTTTAATTTTCTTTGCTTAGCTTATTTGTACAATATATTGTATACACTACGCATAAAAGTCTAATAAATAAATATGGTACTTATTCTTAAATTGGGTAAAATAATTATCTGCTTTTTCTACAGACTTGAAAAGGGGGAGGTACTCAATTCGGTTTAGTATTTTTTATGTTTGTGATATAGAAACTTCTTTTTTTGTTTGAGCTGGATGTTCTAATACTTCCTCACTTTTCCCTCGTAGTGGTTTCTCTACTTACATGATCAATCGTTTGAAATCGAAAGGTATCACAGATAACAAAAATAATAAAATGATACTCTTCATTAAATAAAAATATATTTATTGTTCTTACTTATTCAGTTGTAGAACACAAATAATTTTTAGGTATTTTTTCGATATAAATATAAACTTCTTATTGTCATTTCGCCGGATATTTTGCACTGATAGCGAAGTCGTTTAGGTCTATCTGCCTCCGTGGCCTAGTGGCCTACCGGAGGTCATGGATTCGAATCCTGTGGGGGATTAATGACTTTATGTTGTTGTTTCTTATTTCGGTTAAGGCAATACGGGCCGATGATCCGATTGTCTGAAAATTAAGATAATACATGCTTCAGATGGGGATGTTTTAAGTCGGTCCGGTTGTCAAGAACACTTTTGACAAACGTTTAATTATATCAGTGTCTTCAAATATCCTGACAACGAATCCATCCTTCGAATTTATTTTGTCCCTTTGGGCTGCGGAGGCCAGATGCCAGTTGCTTTGTAAAAACTGATATTCAGTTAATATTCGTTTTGATTTGAATCCGACTCCAAGTAATTTGGGAATTCGACTAAGGGGAAGAAGAAGCGTAGTCGTTCAGGTGATCAGCTTACCAACGGCTGTTACGCGACGTGTTGTGGGTTCGATCCTCACAAGGAGCAAAATTTGTTTGAACCACAAATTGTTATTCCGAATCTGGGCGTAAAATCTGCCTGTGACATTAATATTTTAAAAGAGCCTTAAAACACACAATAATTTCACAGTGCAGAAGGCGTTTGAAAAAAACAAACATATTTTATTTGATACTAGTTACGCTTGGCTTCAATCCGTTAATTCAGGTCATATTCTACCCGTGTACCAAATTTAATCCAGATCCGTTGAGTCTTTCTTGAGTTATAAATAGTGTAACAAACTCGACTTTGTTTATTTAGATAAACATTCTTCTTAATATCTATTAACTTCATCAGATAATTTGTAATCTTCTTAATGCTTTTATTTTATTATTACCGTGTTATTTACGTGTGCCATCTAAGTGTCATTGGGCTAGTCTTCGCAGCCCTTGCGACGAACCGCAGCTGCGTCGCAGCGGCCCCGTAGCGGCACCGCAGTGGCACCGTGCGCGCGTGTTGTATTCGCGCGCCGCGTGTACGCACAGGGCGCGCATGTGCGCGTGGCCACCCAGCGCGCGGCCACACAGCGCGCCCACCCACGTGGCGGGGGCGCCCAGCCGCGGCCCGCAGCTACCGACGCGCTCCGAGCACATCCCCAAGCTGGACTTCCGATCAGACAACGCTGCGGACGAGGTCACACACGTCACTCGGGCGTGGCTCAAAACCCATCGCTATGAAATCAAAATACATTTATTACCGAAACACGGTATTATACAATAGCAGTATCCGTTGGCATTATCAGGCAAGTCTGTGTTGTATTTGCCGATGAATGCGAATGTGCTATACAGACGAGCGGTTTAGTGGATATAACGTCAAAAAACACTTCACTATATGCTTTAGAGACAACAGAGTTAGTGGCGTATAGACTATCTTTTATTTTAATAATTTAGCATTTTAGACAATGCTTAAAGTGGACTTCCGAGTACACAGTACTTCAGACGAGCTCAGACATACTAAAACGAACGTCTCAAAACTTTTCTATGTTGTACATTAAGGAGACTTTTTTAACATTTTACCTTTTCTAATATTTTAGCACAATAAACATAAATAAAATTGCATTTTCAATCAGACATTGCATATACGTCAGACAAGAGAGTGAGGCGTAAGCCTTCAAACCTTTACTAAAGCACGGCATCAAGATAAGAGGATCAGTAACACTTATACAACAATAAGATTTTTAACACGTCTAAACGAACGTGAACGAGTTTGTGGTATTAGTGCAGACTATCTTTACTAATACTTCTATAAAACTATTTCCTGACCACATACATTCATTGCAGATGAGTTACTTAAAGAATATGGGCTCAGGAAATGTACGTGTTAGTTCTGATAATGTAAAATGATTTTTCTAAAATTTTGTGACCGCATCGTAGTTTAGACAGTGTCGATTAATAAGTAAGCTGCTATTTCGGCCTCTATTATATAGAATCGCGATATATAGAATGAGAAAAGATTATATAACTGGAAAATGTTAAAAGTTACTTACTCGATCAAACAAATCAGGCATCTAGTGGTTCTACAGTAACCAGCAAATGAAGTTACTGATGTCGTCTCTCTTCAATCAACATTTTACGCAATATTATAAAGTCCACCTTTACTGATATCGATCGTCCTTACGGCGACGTACGTTACGTTTGATACGTACGCTGACCATCTGATCCGCTTTAACCTCTTAACGGTCCGATCACTTGAGTCGCCACTCGTGACCGGATCCGACGTTAATCTTTAACGACGCGGCTGGAGCCGACTCACAAAATGATTTGAAACAATTGGGATTGAATATGCGAGTTGTTATTGCGACTAGAGACGGGTGGGCCGGTTCCTTTTACGCTCAAAGTTTTAGCTATGCGACGAAGCAATCCAACTTCTTCTCTCTTCAGCAGAGTTCTTGACACTCAGACAATAGAAACTGGTTTGTTACATTGTTTTCTTTATTGCTTAATGCTATCACTAGTATAGGTGACTGCAGAAGCAATTTCGAATTGAGATATTTTATAAACTTCATCCCTAGAAGAATACTGGCTCAGGAAATATATGGTAATCCATATTTCGCACAATAAAAACAAATGCTTCGACGACGTGGATGTAAAGCCGCGATTGCCTTCTGTTATCTTAATACAATCTTTATTCCAAGATAAAAATAGATTTATAAATGAGATAAATATTTAACAAGGAACTGTAAATTAAATTAAGAAATTTGTATTTATATATTCACACTGAAGAAAAGATAAGTAAATTAAGCAACATTTCAATTTGTCTGTAGGTATATCTTATTATCAAAACCTTTGTGGAAATACTCATACATACAAAAATAACAGTAGGTACATAGTAGTATGTATAGAAGTTCTTAGACCCTAGGATGGTAAAAATGAAATACAACCTAATTGAATTGGTGTGATACGTATTAAAGGCATAATAAACTAGTCCGTTATCTAACTGTTGTTTCACGTTTATAGACGCCTGTATTCGGAGTAAAATTTGATATAATTATTATCTAAATGGTCTCTTAGAAACGTGAGGGGCTAGAAGGCGGAACGAGATCCTAATTAAATTATTTGGAGCGTGAATCTCGCGCGCTTACACGCTTTTTGTTTTCTCGTATGAGTTTTAAAATGGCAATTTTGTTGGACCAAGCGAAACAGGTATGATGCCAAGACGAGTGATATGGATTTACGTGGCCTTTTTTATTTCTCTTACATGTTAATGTTTAACGCTTTTCTCTCTTTAACATAATTATCCGGTACTGTTAGTAATTAGAAGCGTAGTTCGTGGAACAGCTCTTGACATTTTCGGCTTTTAACTGAAAGGTTTTGGAAAAACATCATATGGTCTACGGGAGTAGTTTTTTCGTACTTCATTCCTCTTCTGTGGTCATTCGAAGCTCTCGAAATCCATAGTTTGACCAAATTAAAGAATCTAAAGGGTAGGTACACATATTAACGTTGTTTCATTAATAAATAGACCTCATCTTCTGATTCGAGAATGCTAACAATTGAGTGCAATTTCCATAGGAAATTATTTTCTCAAATATAATTTTACACGCAACAGCTCCTAGCTAGAAATTTTCACAGCCTAATTATGTTTTGAATAAAAAACAGTTGAAAACATAAAAATTAAGGCAGATACGAGAATTTACAATATACGAAATGAAGAAACAATATACCCTTAGTTGTCAGGTCATTTTACAAATGTTAATTGTATATCTAAAAATAATTCTTCGAAACGTAACTACAGGTAAGTGGTATCTATTGCAACAATAATTGCTCAAGTCTAAAACATTTTGCCTATATTGATTACAAATTATAGTGTCTCAAAAAAGAAGATCTCCTTATGAAGACCTTACTGATTTTGCTATATACCTAATGCCTATAGAGTACTTTGGGTCAAATATTATCAGATATATAATGAACCATAAGTGCCATAAATCTCTGAGAAAAATTTGGTACATTTTCAAAAGATCGCTACATTGTCCAATTAACGCGTCGAATTAGCATGTCGGCACAACTAGGTGTGGTCGACAACACTAGTACAATTATTTAATATATAAAGTGTATTATGTATGTAAATCGCTATAAAATCTTCCGACCTACCCAAAGACTGCCTAAAATTATATTACCTGATACCTGTTTTGTGTGGTACCTAGGCAAGGTTTACGTAAAATGCGATTTTAAGTCCCTGGCCCCGCGTAATTAACCACAATGCAAGACTCGTTTAAGCAAACATTAAATTTGGCAGAAATAAATAGACATCAAATACGCCTGATTAAAATATTGCAAGATAAAAAAATCAAATGCTAATGTCCATTTTGCGACGACTTTATCAAAAAAATTATGTAGCAATATGACTGACATCAGAACTGTTTAACACAGAAGTTTCAATATTGAAAATATATTTCTTTATGTCTATAAAAATTTATGCGACTTTATTGCAATTACTTGATGATCATACTTTTTTAAGGAATAATAGTTAATTGAAACAAAAACAATTCAATTTAATAAAAAACATTATTTTAAAATAACTTACATATATGGTATTGAAAGTTTGCATCGTTTTATAAGATAATTCCTGTAGCTCCCCTAATTTTTAACTGATTGTGATATATTAATATATTGCATTTATATCATATTATAAAAGAATATAAATTAAAACAACATTGTTTGAGAAGTGACACAAAATTCAGATGTTCATAACATCCGTTTTAAACATTAACATACTGACAAACTTCCAAAATGGCGTCTTGCATTGTGGATAGGTGTTCTAGATTAATGAGTATATCACAATATTAGATGATTAGATGGCGTAAGGCAACAGTTAATGAGAGTATATATACATACATATATATAGCAGGTGTCGGTGAATTTTATATGAGTTGCATTTAGGAGTATAAAGAGATTTAACGGGATTTACATAACAATTTTTCATTTACACGTAAATATTTCGGATAATTCATTTTAATGTGTGTACTCGTGTGTACTGTATTCAAAGTCGATTTGCCAACCGACAACAGGGTTGTTTTTTTTAAACATACACAATATAAAAACTTTGTATTATAATAAAATGTTTGTGTGAAATTGATGAAGTCAAGAAAATATAACTTATAACCTAAATATTATGAACGCTAGTATAACAATGACCCATACAGCACAAAATCACAAAATTGGGATATTTTTAGTTTTATATAAATTTGTACCGTAAATTACATTTAATGTAACGATAGGCAGCAACAGTTCGCTCTGACGCCGGATTCGTCGGAAAATTATAGAGTATAAAATATTTTTGTATAAAACGCTTGCATATTTATTTTTACATAAAATCTTCAATGTGTTCGTTCATTGTTTTTTTTTTATATTTTTCGACGTGTTATTGCATTTTACTTTAATTGTTCGCACAGCTGAACGCTTTAC
>DWHK01001787.1:0-10675 GCA_018247855.1 Graphium androcles
CATATAACTAAAGCAGACTTCGTATGTAACTGTAACTTCGCATTAGTATCAATATATATATTATTAGACATTTCGTACTTATATGTAAATTTCACTCTTTTTGCGAATAACGTAAGACACGTTGAATGTTCAAACGTTTTGGTCCGACCACTTCACTTCAATCGTCCGAAAACAGCCGCAAGCTTTCGCTAGTCCATCACAACTCTTGTAGGGTTGGCACTCGCGTATTTTCGACTGGGGGTGACACTAGCGAGTGCATATCCGTTCGGGTTGGTTCTTGGGTGAGCACTCGCGTATATCTCGGGTATTGCTAATAGTTAGGGTTGGCGCTAGTGAGTCTATATTCCTTAGAGCTGCTTCTTAAGAGTTTCAATAATAATTCCAAGAGAATTAGTGTTGACACTCACGAGCATTGGCTTTTAAAGCGTTTTTGGCTTATAAAGTGTTAATGGCTTCCTATGGAGTTTTGCCAATCGCGAGATTCTCACAGTGCCAACCCTAACGGTTTTCTTGACACTTGCATCATCTGGCTTCTTCTAGGGTTGTCACTCGCGTTGATTCACCTCTTAGGGTTGTCACTCGCGAGTTTACGCCGTAAATGCCTATCTTAACGCCGTGTATAGATTTAACACGCTCTTGTTCTCCTTGTGCGACGGCGTTTTGGAGAAGACGTTCCAAAAGCGCAGAGTCTCGTCTCCCGCGCCCGTTACTATCGCTTCACCGTCAGGCGATAACGCCAGGTATAATACTCGATACGAATGGCCAGTCAACTTCGCCACCTATAAACAAATAGACGTTAATATATTTTATTTAACAATTCAAATCAATAGGCTATTTTCAGAATGAATCTTAAATAAACTTCAGCTAAGAATTTATTTTGATCAAAAACCGGAAGAGAAACATTTGGCAACGTAATAATCTTTTCTGGATCTCGACCTGATTATTTAATCTATAATAAAAAATAAATATGCAATTATTTAGGCTATCTAGGCCTAACGCCTCAACCATTAGGAGCCGGACAGCAAATGGTTTAGCAGATGGAACCTCGGGGCACAGCTAAGATACATAATATAGCATCTTGCCTTTTTTTTTTTATAGGAAAGATTGGTAAGTGAGCAGACAGTTCGCCCGATGGTAAGTGATCCCGTTGCCCATGCAACCCCTACTTAAAAATCCAATCTCTATCCAATCCCTACTTAAAAAAGGGTGAATTTACTTTAATTATAGATATTTGTTTAACTAAAAAAATATTTACCTGCGTCAGAGACGGATATTTCCACACGAGAATTTGATTCTGCGAATAACCGTGTGTGGACACCAGCTCGCTCGAATGTTTCGACCACGCCAAATTACATACTTGTGAACCTGTAGGTACACATTTTATTTTTAATAGACATATTGAATTAAAACATGATTTACAAGTATATAAGATTTAATTTAAAAAAAATAATCATAGTATATAATCAGCTGCAATTACAGTGGCGCAATGATGCACCATAATAGTGTCGATATTGAAATACAATATGCTATGAAAAGGTATGGATTGAACGGTTATCGATAAGTGAAACACCGCACATGACTCTTCCGAAAACACCGATGATTTATACCATTGAAGGTAGCAAATGTTTAGATCAACTATAGGAATGTTAATTTATTGCGCAGATAACCCTCAGTGGATATCGCGCGCTTATCTGTGCAGGAGCACTTATACGACCAAAAACCCGTCGTGACTACTGCTATGACGTGTTCTTAAAACAGCCAATCACTTTGCATTTGCTTACTCTCAGCACATTGTTATGTTTGGTCACTACGAATGTATACAAAATGTGCAATGCACCTATTGGGGGTTTATCTATGATTTAGTAAGAGTCCGCTGTCCGTGTGTCTATTCGCATTCACCAGCCAAATTGTGTGCATAAGTGACCTGTGTCGACGCACTGCATGGGCTGCGACGTCAGCGTGTTCCAGAAGCGGATGCAGCGGTCGGCCGTGCCGCCGCCCGACGCCAGCAGCCCGTGCTGGTGCGGCGACCAGGCGATGGCCTTCACGGCGGCCACGTGCGCGGAGTACGTCTGCACGGGCGACGTGGCGTGCTACGGAACAGGCTCAGGCATTAGCTAAAGGCCGGGTTAGTGCTGGAAACGGTAACTCTAGTACTACGTCTGCACGGCGACGTACACTGTGGAATGGTGGTTTGTATAATAGTGTAGTTTGTATATAGTCGAAAGTGGAGTGAAATCAAAGTTAGGGAAGAAGTTACTTGGATTTGGATTGAGGAAAGTGTGTATTGGCGGAAATCGTCACATAAAAAAAAAGGCGTATGTAATAACGTATACTCGACGACTTTCTTTTTTACTTCCTTATGGGAGATGGCTGGCATTAGGTATTAAAAACTTGAAATGAATCAATTTAAAGTAGTGTTCGTCTTTTGTTTTTGTCGTATGAGGTTCTTGTTTTTGATTCTAAAGTCATTAAGTAGAACTATTGTATAAAATTAATCAATAAAAATGCTATATTGCAACGAGATGTGCAAAAAGGAGACCACCATTAAAACCACGTAAAACATTTAAAATTTTATACCACACGCACATGATTTTGTGTTTGTCATATAATATACATATATCAGAACCTAATATTTTATACCGTATCTGTATTCCTTTGATATTATTTTGCCTTATCTCTAGTATTAAAAAACGAGAAAGAATGAATGAATCTTTAGTTAGATCATGCAAATTCTTATACTCAAAATTAATAAGCCATATTTGGTATGCAAATTTATTTTTACACATTTTAATTATCTGTTTTGCAATAATTAAATATTGTCTAACAGAAAATTATAATTTATTGCGCATCGCACACACAGTTATAGATAAAAAAAACCACATTTCCATGACTGGAGAATTATAACATGTCGCACAGAGATTAAAAAATAGTTCTCGATAAGTAAAACTGTGTCAAAAAAATCATACTACATACAAAAATTTGTGGTAAAATTATATTGTAGTGTTTACCTTGGTAATATTGTGTTACAAAAAGACCCGAATGAAACAAATATTCCTATTATATTTTTAATTTAATAAGAATATTTGTTTTTAATCCTTTATTTATATCAAAGTCAACATTTTACGTGTTTTACATAACTTAAATTACAAAACCATATCCTACGTTGTCTTACATAATTAAAACAAAGTCAAATATTTCCTTTCGAAAAAGTTTAAGTTCGAAAAAATATAAATGTCATTGAAAATATTTTTAATTTGTGATCCCTTCAATTACAATAGAAAAAATAAACAAAATTACTTTGCTTAAAAAATTAAGTATTGAAGAAATTTAAAAACAAAATGAAATGCTATAGTAAAAAAATAGATATGGAAGCTTCAAACCATGACCAAATACATGGATATAACACTTTAGGTCAAGAAAACTTAGAATTTTACAGTTTGTCAAAACTTTATACCGTAGTAAATTCTAGAATTACACAAACCACAAATAAAAAAAACTCACCATAGACCAGACGAAGAGTTTGTTGTCGTTGCCGCCCGAGGCCAGGGATTGGCCGTCGGGCGACCACTTCAACCCGCAAACCTCTTGTCTGTGCCCCTGTAGTACCCGCGAAGATTGTTGGGCTGGAATAAATATATAAAAAGACGAATAAGACTTTGCTGATTGAGTTTATAACCTACTAGCTTAGCTGGCATACGCTGCCTTGCCCCAATTTTGGCGGCGATAACAGCGCCACCTACGGAGTCTAATTGTGAATCGAATCCGGGGCCCTTTACCGTATATAAACGACTATTCATAACATGAAGTATACCCGACTATAGGATTGCCGGATGACCATTTCTATCCTCTTTTTTTCCCACTCCTTTCCCTTTTTAATCCTAAATATTAATACCCTTAGAGTATACATTTAATATCGAGTGTTGATATCGCTTGTAGTACGTTTCGTCGAGCAAAAGCAATAGGACGTTGTCTTAGAGTAAACATTTGTAACCATGTATTTATTTATTACTTGTATTATTGAATTATTGCCGTTATGTTTTTTATGTTACTATTGTGACTGTTAGGACTGTTTGATACTAAATAAAAGTGATTTTGAACTACAGAACTGTTTACACCCGTGCTCTATAGTTACTTATGTATAATCTAAGCTAATAAATACCCTTTTACTCAATGACCTATTCTATCTAACATTTAAAGCTGGCAACAAAACTCTTCGGACGTTATGGGTGTCTATGGCGTAGGCTTTGCTTAGCATCAGGTAAACTGCCTGCTCACTTGTCAACCTTTTTCTATAAGAATAAAATAGGAACAATTTTAACGATCGATCGATATGGACATAAAATATCGATGATATAATATTTGTATATCGAACTTTTTTCTTCTGTTGGAATTGTCTTACTTTACTTTAAAATTAAGTAGGGTAGGTTATCTATATGTCCTAAGCACAGACCAATTGTGCCCATTCTAAATTAATGTACCAACAGACTGTGTTTTGGTCTTTAATATTGTACCAATACAAAATTAGGCAATGCAAACTGCAGTTAATAATGTAAGTACCGTTAATAAATCAATTGAAAAACCGAACAAACAGCATCATTTCTTTTTAATTATACTAAATTACGTTGACAAAGGCAATAAACGAAAAATTCTGACCATAACAAAATTAACAGGCGGTTACAGCTATCATAAAGATGACAAAAGGCCATCAAATATCCTTTTGAAACGTATACGAACGATATGGTTCGGCACAAAACATCCTACACGTTGATTCAACGAGCATTTCCTGCGTATAATCACATTTCAATGGGACCTATTCACCGATGCACCGTCGCATAGAATATGCACTTTGTGCATGCAATCATCGCCACGCTCGTCTCCCACTAAACAGATACACGTCCGATATATGCTTTATTAGAACGACCAAAGGACAGTCTCTACTATGAGAGCTTAATTTCGAATTATGCGACAACTGGGAAAGCTGATATATATTTTCATAATTACTACCAGAACTGTTAAAACACTTGCTTTTTTTTTGTTTGGCAAAAAAAGATATGTGCTACATACTACTGTGTGTACATCTACCTATAAAAATTGTTTAATTGCCTCACAATTTATAAACTTTAAAAAAGATAACGACAGCAGTTCAACAATTCAAAGTCGTCATAAAATACAGAATGCAATACTCTTTGGGTTGCCGGATGGCCACAACCACCATAACTCCTTCTTTTCCCACTCCTTTCCCCTCCAAATTCTTAATATGTTCTCGACCCATCCTCTCCAACAAACCGTTTCTATCCCATTTCCCAGGCTGACAACGCAAACGCGACTCTCAGGATGGTGTGTGTCCATGGGCGACAGGATCGCTTAACATCAGGTGAATGGTCTGTTCGTTCGTCATCCTTTCTATAAAAAACATCCACCATACGCCTAATCGAAAGAAACAGTAATACAATATAAGATGGATTAATAGTTGATTACTCACGTGGTGTCCTGGTATCTCTCTGGCGTATGTGCCTGTCCCTTGATCCGGAGCTCAACATGTCTCCGTTCCACGCGAGGGCGCCCACTCGCGCTATGTGACCCTGCAGCTTTGTGACCTATGGGCAAATGGTCACTTCAACACAAATTCAAATCACAATAGTTACAAGCTGCGATTTTAATCCCTTGAGAATGATTTATTTGAACAAACCAATGACGAGTCACACTCGTCATTTGTAACTTTGGTTATTCATATCGATTACGAGTCTTACTCGTAAAATGTACCTAAAGGCTTAAAAATAGTATCCTCCTGACCAAGATTTACTATCAACAACAGATCTACCTAGATGATTTCTTCGCTTCTTCTTCTTCTTTTCTTCTTCTCTTCTTCTTTACTCTGATACCTAGATGAGAATATATAATAGATAACAAAAATTAACCAAATATCCAGTCTTAATAAGTCACAAAAGATCTATAGATATTATAGATCTTTTGTGCATAGAGTTTACTTAATTTTCCTAACACAAAAAAGGCACTGCTCCCGTCCACTTAATATATAAAAGAGTAAAATCACAAGTTATTGACCTTTAAAAGTCAAAGAAAATATCATTCCCACAATTTAGCACACATAACACTCGTATTTTAGAAAACTGACTTCTGGAGTTGGTAAAACATAATGCCGCCTAAACGGCTTTGAATTCTCCGAAGTCTTAGTAATAAAGTATTAATTTTTTCCCAACAATGCTCGGATGGTACTTAAAATTTTAAGCTTATCACATATAGCTGCATCTACCAAAGATATCTTTAAATTACTATATTAATAAAAAATAAATGAAATAACAAAATTTCGCATTTATATATTTAATTATTGTATTATGATGTAAATTAAACGTTACAATAATATTATTATTCCTTTGGTTTCTGAATGATTTCATATTAGAGGCATATTTTATATAGAGCAGCCGGTTATGTTTAACGTGTTTAAGCAATGTTTTAGCATAACAGTCAACGAGTACGCTATGCTATATATGGGACAGAATATCAACGAGCAAATAGACAAACTGACGGCGTGTAGGTGACGTTATATATGACGGGGAACGCATTACTAACTTTGAAATACATTGCAATACCTTGTTTACGAGTCGAAACAATCGAAACCGACAAAGTTTAATATCGAGTATTACTTTACTCACGCGACTTTTTTATTGACAAACCTAACAAATATTGATATCAGAACAAAATTACACTTAAAAAATAGGAAATGGGTAATTGAACAGACTCTATAACTGAAGTAATATTCAATATACATATTCTCTGGTACTTTAAACACACTTGTCGTAACTGTAATTAATACATTCTACAACATAATTATCATCGCGTCATCTTATCTTTCTTACGGTTCCACAGACAATTAGTATTATATATATATATATAAAGCTGAGTGAACACCATTTTGGTGCACAAAACATTAATTTGCAGTTTAATTATATTTATTGTTGTCTTGTTACGTACCAAATAAATGTTTTTTTCTTTCTTTCTTTCTTTCGATAATTGATGATCTTGAAATTCTATTTTCATTCTAATATGGAGCAAATCAGATTAGTAAGCGTTATACCGCTCAAGGACATCCTTTGATCTGGCTGACAGGCGCTTTGCTGGCTTTAAATACCATCCAACGTTTTTGGCATTTGTGGTTTCAAATACCAAAGACGTTAGATGGGAACGTAAAGTAGATCATGCGCCATAAGAGTAGCACCCTTCTTTTATATTTATTTTTTATTTTATAGGAAAAGTTGACAAGCGAGCAGACGGTTCATCCGATGTTAAATGATCCCGTCGCCCATGAACATACACAACAATTAATGAGTTGCGTGTGCGTTGCCAGCCTTGGAAATTGGATAAAACAGGTTATAGGGTAGGATGAGTTAGAATTATATTAAGGATTTGGTGGGGTAAGAAATGGGAAATGAAGAGGGTAGGAATGGCCATCCGACAACCTGAACAGCCATGCAAACTTTATTTTATGCTGGTTCTGTAAAGGGTTGTGATACCTTCCCGGGTGAGCGCGGCCGTAAAAGTGCAGCAATAGCTGTATGAAGGATGTTATACTCTACCACCTTGAAGTTCTTTTATATTTTCAATTCAGTATTGTCAATTCTTTAATTCCTCTTTAGATTCTTACCTCTTTATTGGCCGCAACATCCCACACGCTGATGTGTCCCTTCTGCGTGCCAACGGCCACTAGGTGACCTCGCTCGCTCCAGGCCACTGAAGTCACCGCGTTGCCTTCAGATGAGAGGTCACATAGGCGAGTCACCTGGGGGAAGAAAATTTAAACTAAAATCGTGTTCAAAGGAATGACGGAAAATGTGTCAAAACTTCAGCTTAAATATCGATTTCAATTCGATTCAATTCCGCTCCCGTGTACCTAGTATCATTACCTAATACAGTGTATCAAGCACATCTAACATGAATTTTGACATATATGCAAGTAAAAATAGAAGAATACTGATTTCATTTCTTTATTTAATATCGTTTTTTTCCTACTTAACTAAATATTGAGTAAAAATTGTGTTTAATGCTTAATTGAGGAATTGTTATAAGAAAAAAAAAATCAAATTACATATATACAAACCGTCAGATTCAAAACGACAATGTGTATGTATAGAAAATATTTTGAATTGAAAGAATTGTTCCGGGTAGAAATCGAACCCTTAACCCACGCTACAGCCAACACCTTTGCAACTGCGCTAACTGGTCATCATATCTCGGTTATAGTTTTAACCCAAGACATCGAATTGAATTTAGTAGTTCTCTTTTTAATTAATTTTAAATCTTACTACGTATTGTTGTAACTAATAAAATTATTGAATTAGTTACAATCATTCTGAGTATGATTTTCTCATAGACCATTAGAGGCTCAGTAACTGGTTATAAACTTACCTTGAACAAAACTAACCAAAAAATAACGTTCAAAAATAAAACATAACGTAATAAAATCATAGCATAATAAAATTACACCGACCTCGTGTCAACGAATTTGACTCACAATGGTCAGGCTAAGTGACCACTGGCGACCGATCATTATTTATTGTAGGTACGTTTGCGAATTCAAACAAGCATTATCTCTTGAGCAAACACCAATTCCATCACCGCTCACATAGTTTCGGGACCGTTGACATTAAAACTTCCGTCATTAAGTATAAATAAACATTGAAATAATTTATTGACACGTCTTGTTGAGTACATATTGACAGCGCCCGATGAAGCAGTACTTTCGTTCGGAATGTTTACGCATAGCATTTCAAGTAGGTAGGTTTTCACTGACTGCTTAGCCTGATTACTTTTGCGAATTTGTTTGATCGCTTATTCAATTATCCTTATGAAATATATTTGAAGAGCTAGTCGATAAAAAAAATATAAAAAAATTATTTTTCACTCGCTATTAGACGGTAGGACAATTTCACTACTTCTGCTATATGTTGTAAAGTTTGGGAAACGAGCAGACGGTTCACCTAATGTTCAGAGATTACCGTCGCCCATGGATACCCTCAACATCCTAAGAGTTGCTGGTTTGTAGGCTGCGTTCGATAGAATAGGTTATTGGATAGGACGGGTGGGATCATTGGTAGACTGTAAAAAGAAGAGAGTAGGGACAGCCCATTTAGTACAACCCTGACTTTATATCTGCAATGTTAGTACCATACCGGTCAACAGCCTAATAAGTTTAGCAATAAATATCTAGCATTGGACACAATTTTCTCTCAGTATTAACTTAAATGATACGAATTAATAATGAAATGCGATAGAAAATAATCACTTTTCGGTATATAAGATGCTGTTCTCTTACCTTCAGTTAGTCATAGAGGATTAACCACCATGTACTGGATGTCCATGGGTTTTGGCTTTACTTGACATTAGGTAAACAGTCTGCTCGCTTTCCTACCTGTCTCTATATGAGTCGTGACTTTAGCTATATAATAGTATAGAAAACTCACCTGGCTAGTGCAAGCACTCCATAGGTACACGCAGCTGCCCAGGCCGACGCTGAGCACGTTTTGGGCGGACCAGTCCACCAGGTTCAGGTAGAAGTCGTCCTGCAACTCCGGCGCATCGAGGACTTTGAAGGGGATCCGGGATATCTTGCGCGTGGCCTTGCGGGGCGAACGCAACAGCTTCTGTGACTTCGCCGACACGGGGGATAGGCTGTACGGAGACGGATCTATGTTCTGTTGGGACAAACAGACTACATTAATTTAAAAATACTTATATACAAAAGTACGTATAATATTCTTATGGAAATTATCAATTCCTATATTTCTTACCTGAGAACTCGGTTATTTATAAACTGTTTTTAAAAATACTTTTTTTTATCAATAAACATTGGGATCAGTTCTTTTAAAAAATATGTCATCGAGTGAAGTGAAAGAAAGTGAAGCCAGTATTGCAATTTTCAATTAAATTAATTCTTGTTACTGCAAATATAATACAAACGTTTTCACAGATAAATAGTTTTCACTAGATAGGTATACTTTATGTCCGTGTTTCGTAGGCAGGTAGTTATTTCTTGTAATAGGAAAATATTAACTAAATGTTAGCACAAAAACATCTTCGCTCTTAAGATTCAATATGTTAGAATATAACTGCAAAAATAAGTATATAAAATGGGTATAACTATTTCCGACATGTCTATATTAAGCACTTCCTCTTTACCTTCTACTTTCAACATATGCAATATTAATCAAAAATTTATTAAAATTTCATCCGACCTACCACTATATTTGCAACAAACGTACATTAGTATCATCGTAATTGTCTCGACTATGCATTTCCGTCTGCATCAATACCAGAAGCTATCACTTATAGCCCGGATCACTTAATCAGATGAAACAATTCATGTGGTTCACTAAATATGTCGATACAGCAAAGCAACACATAAATTCGCACGGACAAATATATAGCAATGAGTTTTTAAACATAATAAAATCGTAATGTTTGTCTAATAAGGAATAAGAAAAGTAATAAAAGCATAAAAGTAGAATAATTCAAGCTAAGCCAAGCTTTTAGCAACTAGATAAATTTTATAAATTTTGAAGTATGAAATTAATGAAAGGTTTTTGTCAAGTCTTGATTATAGTAGTTCGAATAGTATAACATCATACTTGCTACGACATACAGATTATCAGGTTATAAT
>DWHK01001788.1:0-10674 GCA_018247855.1 Graphium androcles
CCTCTGTCTAGAGGAGGCCTTAGCCCAGCAGTGGGACAATTTGAAAATAGGCTGTTACTTTACTGCTACTTGCTCCGGGTGGGAATCGAACCCACGACCTGCGACACCGAAGCCAACATCTTAACAACTGTGCCAACCTATCTTATTGAAACTGGTAGTAGTTACGTTTGAAACCAAGTTAAATTTTGAAATCCAATTACAGAAAAAAAAATCACTAGAGCGTTATAAATAATGGCGTTATCGTGTCGAAATCTCATCTCGTATAGTAAAGCGTTCCCGCTGGTGACTAATCGGCACGCGGTCCCCGAAAAAAAACCATTAAACATTATTTAATGTACAATTGTAGCCGGATGCTTACTTACTCATCGGGCGGGCTTAAGTAATGAGTAAGATAAGTTGCGCCCCGGCGGTACATTGTAAGCGGTAAGCGGGGATAAGCTCCGAGCGGAAATCTTAGAGTAAAAATAGTATGTTAAATTAATGCAACAGTTACGCAAATCTAATATGATCTGATACTATGATTATAAACTGCTACCTTTTAACTTTCTGCCCGGGTTTATGTAGATTTTGTACGGTAATATTTTTTTGATCCAAGTCGGTAGAGCATAGCTTCATGCAGTTTTTGCTACACTTCTACGACCGCGATCGCCTGAAGGAATAGTACAACTCTTCACAAAAGTTACCATAAAATAAATTATGCATGACTTTTTGGATTGTCGGATGGCCGTTCCTACCCTCTTCTTTTCCCAGTTCTTTCCCCTCCGAATCCTTAATATGTTCCTGACCCATCCTACCCAATAAATGTATTCTATCCAAATTGCCAGGTTGGCAATGCAAACGCAACTTTTCGAATGCTGTGTGTCCATGGGCGACGGGATCACTTAATATGTATGACATTATATCGGCAAGTATTTAAGTTCTAATTAAATAAGTATTGCATGCATGCACATAAAATGAACAATAAACAGGCTATCGTAGATACTTCTTAGCTTTATTTATTTTTTTATAGTAATATTTCAATACGCAATAGTTGATACTATTCTCTATAATTACATATATACATATAAATAACAGAATTTGCCTCGAATTCTCGCGCCGAAATAATAATTAGCGGATTCTAAATGTGCTATATTTATCCGCTGCTCCCGTCACCGTGGCGCAGCCTGATACAGAGATTACGTATCTAACGTATGACTATTTGACCTTTCCCATAAATACTGTCGTCTTGTATCCACGGTTCAAGTAACCCACGTGTACCTTAAGGTCCGAGCCACTTGGAGGCAGCGACCGGAGCGTATAAAGTATTAACCATAGGAAAACCGTTGTGGGCTCGATAAAGGCGTAAATGATTTCGATATCGTGTTGCAATAGTATAGCTGATTCATGGGTGTACAGAGACAACGTATTTTTAAACGTGTTTTTAAGATAGAAGAACAAACTAGCGGATGGCTACGTGGTATAAACTGACCCGTAGGTGCGAAAACAGGTTCTAGTTTCATTGTGAACCAAAAATACCGGAAAATAATTTCTAATAAAATTATGACACTGTGTATTTACTGATTTTCATAATTCTTAGAAATCTAATTTATACTAATATATACTATAACTAAACAGCTTATTTTTAGTTTGTTTAAACACGCTGATCATTGGAAGTACCAATAGACAAATTCTTCTTGAAGCTATGTGATAGCTAGATTTATGAGAAATAGTTTAAGCTATAGCATCACGCTACGACCGTAAGGAGTCGAAAACAATGAAGCGGGTGAAAACACGCGGTATACCTGGTTTCACTGTTTATTTTAATGTCTCAAAGAACGTCCTACACGCATACCTACTATATGACTCTTTAATAGTAGTTTAACATAGAAAGTATACGGGCGAACTTAAGTCGTCCAGACTCTAGCGTAAATGTGGTATATGAAAATGTTATCATATGCCGAAATAAACATTTATAGGGAAAAAAAATTAAGCACTTTAATAGGCTATCAAAGTAGATTTGGAATGACTTATAACATTTTAAAGTTTAGTCACTGAATTTATAACAGCGCTTACGTGGTCTCAAATTAGTAATACAGGTACTCTACAAGGTAACGCAACCAGCTCTATAATGACTAGTCTAGTTCACTTATTGTATTGTTGAATCATATGTTAATCAAAAAAGTATTATCTAGTAGTGGCTAAGACGTTAGCTGCGGCTTCACAGGTTGTGGGTTCGATTCCCGCCCGGGGTAAATATTTGTATGACCTACAAATAGTTGTTTCGGATCTGGGTGTATGTGTCTGTGTAATTTGTGTTTGTAAAATGCCCATGTACCACAAGCCTAGAGCTTATAATAAGGGTAGCGTTTTTAAAATTAAAAAAAAATTATGCTTCCGTAACAAGTTATGAATGGATGGGTTTTCTTACAATAAATGGGTTAATAAATTTCATGTTTTTATATGCAATTGATATATTTTACCTTTTAATTGTTTTTTATGAAAGAAATAATTTGTGGATAGCGCAGAAAGCGTAAGAATTTAATCAATCTGAAAGTAATAGGTCCGATGCACGATAACTAAATTTTTAAATTCGTTTATGTTTAATCAATTCCAAAAATATAATGTATAATGAAATACGATTTAAAATAATGCCATAAACCTACAAAAGAAAATGTGTGTGTACTAAAAGCTATGTATATAATAGCTATTATGTCGATTTTATGTTGTTTTATTATATTGACTGTTCCCAAGGGTTTTTATCCTCATGATTTTTTTTTCATACGCTCAAAATCCATTCCTAGTGAGGGTCAACATCGCGTAAACAGTAGCTATGCAAAATTTAAAGTCAATCGGATATTAAACACCGAAATAAGTAAGTGGAACACTAGTAATAAATCAAAGAAAGTCAAGTCAATAAATGCTGATAATTGAGATAAATACTATATCTTGGACACAGCTAGATTACGCTTAGCTTCAAATTCTCGAAGTTTCTTATTGGCAACAGCGACGGGACAGGTTGTGTCGTCCGCGCTCGTGATGCTCAGTGCAATATCCTTGAAATATTATTAAAATATTTATTTCTTTGTAAGTGAAAACTTCTTTAGGCGCATTGAGCAATTTTTGGCAGACATGTTTTTTGGAGGGGCTAATATCAACAGTATATAGCTAAGATTACTACTAAGTATATAGAAAAAACATATAGTGGGTACCTTGATATTTCATAGTTTGTAGTTTTCACTACTATAGGCAGGTACCGTGATTGCATATATTTTTTTATTCGTGCGATAATTCTTAGTATTTTACTCAATAGTAAGTTTAACGGTAACGGTCAGTACCTTCAGCGCTTCAGAGATTAAAGCTAACTACATAGGCAATTAGCCAGTAATGTTTCATTAATGCGCGGGGGCGGGATGAAAAGGGATTCTGCGCCGCGGTTGCGCTGCGACCACAGACTTGGAATATTATAGACAGGCATGGCTGTATATTTCTTATAAGCATTTAAGAGAACAACTAAAGAATTTGTGAACGTAAAATATAAACGAGAGATGATGAGACGAGAGTTACGCATCTTTTTTTTATATAGGATGGATTGACAAGCGACCAAACGGACCTGATGTTAAGTGACCCCGTCGCTGCGGAAATTGGAAAAACAGGTTAAAGTAAGATGGGTTAGGATTATATTAAGGATGTGGTGAAGAAAGGATTGGGAAAAGAAGAGGTTAGAAATGGCCATCCGGTAACCCTAAGAGCCATGTATACTTTATTTTATGCTGGCTCTGTAAAGGGTGGTGGTACCTCCCCGGGCGAGCACGGCCGGGTTGAAGTTACGCTCTACCACCTTAGTACTTAGATTGGTGAAAGATATATAAAAAATATTATTAACGTCTCTAAAAGCATTCCACCTACTTTTTTCTAATACGTGACATATTTATAATGCGTTAAAAAATTGTCAATAAGAATTGAGAGGATAAATTAAAAATTTAAAAGATCTCTGTGCGCGAAGATTTAATATAACTTTGCCCGTAATACTTAATGCAAATATAGGGTGAAATGTCATACTAGTGCAGTCGAAAATTGCTATAAACCCAGTAACCCAATTTCGGATGATATCTTTATATAGATGTTATTTTCATAAGTCGGTCGTCTGGACGAATAAAGGTATTGCCGGAATAGAATGGTTTAAATGGCAGACGATTTTGGATAGTCTCTGGGAAGCCTCGTTCTTGATCAACAGATTATATCGCTATATTATACTTATTAAACTATAAGAGATGAACGATTGATAGAATGAACGTTACATAAGTTATGGTGCTTATTTTTTATAGACAAAAGCTGATAACAAAGCGCCGGTTCACATGTTTAGTGATTACATTGCAACAACATCTGGAGAGTTGCAGGTGGCAGTTGGAGGCTTAGGAGAGAATAAGGCATCGGGCAGTAGTGAATAAGATAGTTTGATGGCTGTAGAGAATCTGCCTCCGTATAGGCCCTTGCTTTACAAATGGGAGGTCGTGATTTCGATTCTTGTGTAGGGACAGGGACTTTGTGTTTTATTTCTTAGTTGGGTTAGGGCAATATAGGTTCATCATGAAAATTAAGTGCGTTGGATGGGCGTAAAAATTAGACGTCAAAAACACTTTTGACAATCGTTTAATATCCTGACAACTAATCCATCCTTCGAATTCAGTTTATCCCTATGAATTGGGGAGGTCAGATGCCAGTCGCTCTGTGTAAAAATTAATATTCAGTTAATATTTGGTTTGTATACAAGCCGACTCCAAGTAATTTGAGAATGAGACTAGGAGGAAAAAGAAGATGATTGCAGCGAACGCAAAAACAAGAAGGTAGGGACAATCGTCCCGCAATCTTTCAAGCTGTGGTGTATTTCATGCTTTGTGCATGACACGATGGTACTTCGCCGGTAGAGCACATAAGTGCTCCTATAGCTATTTGTAATATGTTATGCTCTATCAAATTTACTGGACTCGAAGCTCAGTTACCTTAACCTACGACTATATTATGTTATTTTTATCTTGCACTTACAAAGAGCGTAGACGCGTATTTTAAGACTATTCTATTTTAATATACTTCTTTATATATTTTTTGGATTTGACAATAAATAACGAGATGTTTTAGTCACCTATTTAAGTTAAGAGTATTTTTGTTGAACATTTGTTAAATAGGCAAATAATGTCGAAAAACGCATTAAAGCTTAAGACTTACCTAAAAATATGGATATGTAAACTCCATTGCATTTTATTACAGTCCGGTGCTAAATCTAAATAATTATGGAACATATATGTTAATTTACCGTCGTGATATTTCATATTTAGCATAACGAATTTGTATTGCAGAGAGATATTTAATCCTGTTCATCTTGAAAAGTAATTAAATACTTAGTGTTATTAAATACTTACAAATCTATGAAGATTCAAGGAAATAATGAAATACGTAAGTCATTTACGTTACTATGACTACTGTAGATTTATAATAGCCATAGAAATGGTTATGCACACCAGCTACATACGCTTCTGCTAACTTTGTCTCAAACTAAAAAAAACTAAAAAACTCAAAGCATTTTTGGCCCATTTCCCTGCGCAGTCATGAATGCTATTAAGAAAAATAAATACAACTAACAGTGCCCGTGCATGGTTTTATCCGTTCTTAATTTTATGCTCGCTTTCTAAAGTCGTTGCGTTGTACAATGTTAAATAGCCTAAAACAATTCTTGAGATCTAGGTTATCGAACACAAATTCAAAATATCTTTATTCACATAGACGCTTATGTGTTTTCATGAAACGAAACAATTTCACATTGCCAAGTATAAATGTTCGTTAGGAAGCTACGACCAACTCGGTAGGCAGATTCTGCTGAGGAGAGCGGGCGGGAAATTTGGCAGTTGCTTTTTGTAAAATAATGTTAGTTTACAAATCTGGTTTACAATTATTTCATTTTGGCCTAAGTAATGACGTAAATATCAACTGTATTTATCCCACGTAAGTTAAAGTTAAGTAAGCAAAGTATTTTGCAACGATATAATATGTCTAACGCAAAAATGTATTTTTAATTATACAATGAAATTGATCCAAAGGCAGATTTAATATAGAACTTGGTATTTTATTATAAATGCATGCGTATACCTTGCCCCATAATTGATCTATTTGTGTTTTGTAGAAGAAAGCTTGGGTAATAAGGTTGTCTTTATTTCTAGTATTTCTTAATTTTATGGCTGTCCCTATTTTTTTAAATCAGGATTATTATTTTCATATCCCAGTCTTCGGATTGGAGTAGTAGAACTAAGCGCATTAAAACAAAAAAAGTATGGATTAAAAGTATTAAAATATTATTTATTGAAACCATAATTAAGAAATACATGTCCTGTCTATCTTTTCCTATATCTATGGGGACGGATTCAAATAAGAGTGAAGTACAAACGAAGTGTCTCCTCACTAGAAATAGCTTCTATAAGTTGACGGTTGAGAAGCGAGCGGGGTTGGGGGGCGCGACGTGTTTCCGGCGTGGGGCACGTGTCACGTGACACTTGCTGTTTTTTTTGTTTGTAATCTGTACCACTTGCCTGTTAACGTATCGTTTAAGATAGATACATTCGAGAAGAAATTGAACTTTGGTGAAGCACTATCTCGGTTGTTTGAGCTCAGATGATTGTCGATATAGGTGTTGAGTTGAAAATCATTTATTGACGCTTATACATAAATGATATTGATTAAACAATTGGCTTTATACATTTTACATTGCATAGATGACAAATGCAATAAATTGGCAATGGATTGGCAGATTTTACATATCATCTATTCTTACCTATAATATATATATATAGTATCTGTGACGAGGTAAAATTTGGGCCTGATAAGATTGGAGTGTAAAAATCTTGATGAGTCATCACTGTATACACGACTCCTTGGGCCAGCGGTGTGGTTTTGAATGCGTCGACCACGGTATTAGCATAATGTAGACGGTGCTTTGTCTGTATGATTCGACACGCTATAGTCGCATTGTCGCGACATTCGTGTACGCTTATTGTGTTATCGTGACGTAGTATTTGTGATCCAACAGCTGATGTTATGCTATATCAATCGGTGACAGCATAAACGTGGAGGTTCTTGTGTTTGTGTATCCGTTTGTCCTTCACACCGTCGAAGGTTTGGTGGCTCGGATTACGTTTGAGCATACGTACTGGATTTTATTCCTAGCTGATTAGGAGTAGTCTGTACCATTACAAATGAAGGTTACTTAGGGGATTTTAGGCGTGATAAAGTTTTCCTAATCGATGAACGTCCGTAAAAGCATGACTCATTGTCACGTTCCGCCCGAGCCGAGTGTGCAAACGAGGGCGCGGAACAAACGATAGAGAGGCGCGATCGGCCTATGCGTTCGGCTTGTAAAACTTATCTCTCTTCCACTCCATCGACCGATGCATACATACAGACAACCAATTTTTGTAAGTTGTTTAGGACTACTCTGTACCATTCAAAATGCAAAATTGTGGTTTAGTCTTAAAGTACCAGCTCATTTTAAGTCTGTTCACTCCTGCCTCAGACAGCATTGTTATCCGTACCTTACGCCGGCTTTCCTGGTGCCTTACAATGTGTAGTGTGTATTTCCCGTGCAACGTATAGTTGTGCGGGAAAATGGACTTTGCCAAATTGGATATTGGAACTGGGAATTGGATTCCAAAACCCGACTTGTAGAATTTCTAAAGGGTAGCTGTATTGCACCTTTGCTCAAGACACTGTTGTCATTACTACACATTATAATTTTCCGTGCCGAGATTTATTTGTTATATGTATAAAGAAACTTATCAATTTGTCAATAGAAGGATTATTGACCGAGCGAGCGAAACGAATGAGGTTCCAGTTGGGGCGGAAACGCATTTTGTGTATGTAACGCGATAACTCTCGAACCAGTGCTCCAATTTAAATGAAATTTGGAATATATGTATGTAGGTAATATTGGTACAATTTTTAAGTTCGTCGGGCATCAAAATCGGTTCGGTATTTTAAGAGATGTTGAAATGAATGTGAAACAATCGTGATGTCCAAGTTCGCGGCGAACTACTGGTGTAGGAAAGAATTCGAGTACATTCTGCAAAAGTAAGCCGACATTTGTATAGTCGATTCCATTCAGAGCTATGTTAAAAGGTAAACACTCATTATATAATCTGCACTCATTATATAAACTGCTTTTTCTTGACCGGTTTTTTGGTCAAGTGACTTATGTATGTTTGTTTACCTTCTTAACAGTTTTGATTGGCACAGATAACATGTTAAGAATCGGTGCTTGCTTGAGCTTGTGCCCCTTCAGTAGACTGTATGGGACGGACGAATGGAGCCGCGGCTTCAAGCTAGTGTTGGATTTAATCATGACTTTAGCTCAGGGTCAGACCGCTCGAAGTTTCGTGGCACGCGATCATTTCGATTGTTCCTGGTCTGCGTGCAATTGCTACCGGTACACGTATAGCTTAATGGCTTAATGTAATCTGGTGTTCAATTTGTCCTTGATTTGACTTCCGGCCTTCTAATATTGTGAAGGTCAACTTTATGTCACGACGCGTATGGGTTATAATGAAGTGTGTAATAGAGGTTTCCACTTCTGAAATGATGTCAGTGCATTCCCTTCCGTTCCAGATGCTAGTCTTCTACGGTGAAAAAGGTTTATCGTCTAATGAAAATTTGCAACCTTCTTCATAAAGAAGATTCTAGACTTAGTGTCTCTCGAGGTTTACCTTGTGATCAGAAGACAAAATGGACGCGGATAAAGATTTGTCTCTTCTATTCTAGAGAATGGTCTCTCTCGTCTTGTCTCCGGAATATATTGTCTGTCGCTTTATTAAATATTAAATTTTTTAAAACTTTGCACAATTCATTATATGATCTGTTGATGTTTTTGAAAGGAATGTCGACGAGTTTTTTTAATCTTGAAGTTATTGATTAATAAAGAACTTCAAAGGAAAGATATTTATACAGTTTTAAGATACCAGAGCTCCATAACATTACTGGCGCTCTGTGGTAAGTTTGAAATAAAACCTGTTTATGTTTACCTGGTACTTCAGTATCAGTTTGGATATTGCGTCAGCGACGGATTTATCTCCGCCGTTGCCGCTTGGTTGAAGACTGTGGCGCGACCTCCAGCTTACACCTGGCGACAAAAGTAAATATTTAAGACTACTTTTCATTCTATGTATATCTACTTGTCATCTGTGCCTTGCTGACTTAATTCTTGCAGGTCTGTTTGAAAGGTTGGCAAGCGCGCAGACGGTTCACCTGATGTTAAGTGATCTCGTCGCCCATGGACACACACAACATCCGAAGTATTGCGTGTGCGTTGTCAGCTTTTCAAATTGACTAAAACACGTTAAAGGGCAGGATGGGATAGGATATATTAAGGATTTGATAGGGAAAGGAGTGGGAAAAAAAAGGGTAGAAATGGGCCCTAAGAGGGTTGCATACTTTATTTCATGCTGGATCTGTGAAAGGTGGTGGTACCTCGGCCGTACAAGTGCAGCAGAAGCTGCATGTAGGATGTTATGCTCTACCACCTCGAATGTATTTTGTTTATGTAAGCTAAGATTGAATGAACCGGGGTAAAAGCTGATGGGGAGCTAGAATGTATAGACTCACTTCTTGAAGGCCCTCAGCCGTGTCATACCTATTTTGCATCTTGGTGAGACTCAAAGGGTCTTCTTTTTAAAGATCCCTAAGTCGTATCGTGTCTACTTATTGAATGAAACAAACGAACTAAAAGGTTAGGGAGGCTCCAAGTAGTAAGCTCTTCTGAAGGAGTCTTAAGTGATGTTGTATTTGCTTTTTGCGTATATGTGTGTTTAGAATGGCCAAATTAGATGAGATGAAACGTGCTAAGAGGCTCTAGACTGCTAACAGTAAAAGCTGTTTTGAGATATTGAGTATAGCCTCTCTTCTTGAAGGTTCCTTAGTACTCTCATATATATGTCTATTTTGGGTCTGCTTCACTTTACTCTGCTGCCCAATGCTGGGACGTGGGCCTCACGTGGCCTCATGGCTGTGGATTAAGTGGGGCGTGTCCGTATCGGTTTACGTTGACCACCTCTCACATTCGCCGTGTCACGGTCGGTCATGTCCGATCGTGGCGTGTACCTTGAAGAAATGCTTCACAGGTTCAAGGTCGTATAGGCTTTTCGAAGAGGTGGTTTAAGAAGTTTTGTGTTAGCTTCATCTGTATCTATTAACCGACAACAAGGAGTTTGCCTATTCGTTTGTATGTTTTTAGGGTTCCGTACCCAAAGGGTAAAACGGGACCCTATTACTAAGACTCCACTGTCTGTCTGTCACTAGGCTATCATGAACCGTGATAGACAGTTGAAATTTTTCACAGATGATGTTTTTCTGTTGCCGCTGTAACAACAAAGACTAAAAACCAGAATAGAATGAATATTGAATGAATTTTTTGCCGTTTTTATAGATATAATAATAGTACGGAACCCTTCGTGCGCGAGTCCGACTCTCGCTTGGTCGGTTTATTATGTATGTTCGGGCGTAAATTCTTTGGTCGTCGACCGATTCGAATGATTTCTTTTTTGTTGAAAAACGTACCAGTAAACCTCAGGGGTAGTTCTGATCATATTTTTTATAAATTTAAAATGTAGTTACTAGTTTTTTTTAGATATTGATTATCTATCATTCGATCTATCAGTATAG
>DWHK01001789.1:0-10674 GCA_018247855.1 Graphium androcles
TGACGTATGCAGGACTCTGCACACAAAGGTCCATCGAACCAAGAGCCGAGCATTTTCTTACACTGGGCACAGTTTTCTATGCAAATCTCCATCGGATTATAGCCAATGGCAATAGCAGGCTCACATTTGACATAATCAACGCTTCCAATAATAATATAACTAACGAGTAGAGCAGCAACGGTGACTTTAGACAACATTTTTATCAAGTAAAATCAATTCGGTTGTTTTTTAAGATACTGAATGCTGGGGGAACAGTGCTTAGAGGTCCTTTTATACCAGATTTTGTACATGGACATCAACGAACCATATCCTAAGGCAGCGGGGAGATCCATTATCAAATTAGACCGATTGATTGAGTTACTCAAACAAAAACAAAACTTGGCTTAACACCCAATGGAGCCTTATCACAATATTGTAGTTAATTACAATATTTAAAAAAGTTATTCCTATTAACTATTCTTATTAGAACTTTCTATACTTTGATATTTTACATTTGCAGGTGTCCTGCAGAAATATTTTTTAACACACTTATAAACTTTAAAAACGATTACTCGAATAAAACAACCTTATGTATGATTTCTTACATTTTACATTTTAAAAATGAAATGCGTTTACTTTTTGAAATAAAATAAATTTCTTTTTTACCTTATATACATTTATTTTATTATGTCTTTATTTATTTATGAATTAAATACCTGACGTAAAGCACAGGCGTTTGAAGAAGTCTGCAGTTTGTGACCACATCTTATATCAACGTAATTATTATATAGACGTTATAAACTTCAAATCCTCGCTAAAGTACACCAAAACATCCCAAGTATGAATGATACTATTGATATAAAGAAGCAACCTAATTTACACTAGAGAAGATATTTGAGTGCCACGACCACCTTGCGATCTCTCCCCTTAATAATTAAAATTTAACCCAAACAAATAAAAACCGCAAAACGATAAGACAGCAATAGAAGCTTTTGTATAGATGGATGGACCAAGTATAAATAATTAAAAAATCGGCCAAGTGTGTATGATAAATTATTTTGTAAATATTTCAAGATTCTATCAGTTGCCGTTATCAATATCGAGCAAAAAATCATGTTTGTTGTAGTGGAGCCCCCTTGAATTTTTATTCTATTCCGTTTTTTAGTATTTGATGTTATAGCGACAAGAGAAATATATCATCTGTAAACATTTCAATTCTCTAACTATCACGTTTCGTGAGATACAGCCTAGTGACAGACAGCGGAGTCTTAGTAATTGGATCCTGTTTTACCCTTTGGATACGGAACCCTAAAAATTATGGTAACCTGAACCGATAATAACATCAAGACTTTCGCCATCTCAATCTGGACCCGTGACCATGAACGCTGAAAGGATTCGAAACGTCGATATAAAATCAAATTAAAACGTAAATCCATTATTTCGTTTTATTTTATAACTAATGGCTTGCAGTTTCACCCGCCCAATATTGTTTTTAGAATCAGTTAATAATTTTTTATTTGCCATTACAAACAGACATTTATGTATAATATTTGATCAAATATAAAAACTTAATAGTTTTTTTTTATTTAAGTTTTACTTTATTGATTTTATGATTGACTTTACCTGCACGATATTCTTTTGTATTTTTGTTAGCAATTTTATGAATTTTATTATTTTTACTTTGAGCTCTTATATTTTTCTATAAAATAAATGCAGCCTAAGTCACTCCCTATACCATCACTTATTTGCCCCAAAATCGGTCCGGGTCCAAAAAAGGTTAGCCGACCCTAACGGACAAACAAAAAGACAAGCAAACAATAATTTGAAATTTTTGTTTTGTTTTTTTTTAATGCTACCCTCACAAGGTTGCAAAGGCAATTTTAACAGATAATTTTCAGGCACACAAACACCAGCAACAATTATTGCTAGGATATAAAAATTATTGTTTCGGAAGGGAATCGAAGCCACGACCCGCGACGCCGAAGCCCACTGCACAGCAACTGCGCTAACCGGTCATCAAATTTTGTTCTTTGTTAATTCTTATATATTCATTTAGCTAAATAGCTCTTTTTAATCTTAACAGACACAGACACTTCAATTTAATTTAAACGTACTGAAACTTTGACTTTACTACTACTGATCCTGAAAATTTTAATATTTAAAAGATTGTCAAGTTGAGAAATCTCTAATTTAACGTAGAATTAATTATTATGAATAATTTTAGTACTTACTTAATAGGAACATTTTCGTTCTAGCTACTTCAAACGTTCTTCACAAAGGTCACACTAAACTGTTTCTGAATTGTGAACATAACCATTTTAAATTTTAATGAGCTCGCTCGTAACATAATTAGTTACCCATGGCGACTTAATTAGAATCCAAAACCTTCTTAGCTTAATCTTGAGTGACCAAATTCACACTGGAGTATCAAATTCTTGTAATTTTTAGCTCTATTAGTGGGACCAATTTAAACGCTAATATTAAAATATTCATCACGCTTCTCTTAGTAGCAATTTGAATCATTCAAAAATAAATAATTTTTATTTATTTTTGAATGATTTAAAATTATTTACAATTATTTAGGGAAGGAATATGTACACACATAATTATTTATTTCTTACTATAATTTCTCACCACGCTCCTGGTTAAGTGGCAGAGAAGGCCTAATGGCATATGTCCGCCATTTATACTCCTTTTTTGCTAGGTGTTTACAGTTATGAATGAATAAATAAATAAACAAAATCGCTTTACAACTTTTTATGTACTGAGCGCCACAGAGTCACTGCGAAAATTGCGCTGGCGAATGCATTATTAAAATAAAAGTCAGGCAAGTGCAAGTCGTACTCGCGCACTGAAGACTGACTGATTTGCATATTAAAGGAGAGGTATTAGAAATTATTACCGTTGTTGAAATGGTTAATGTTTACCTGATGTTAAGCAATGCCGTAGCTAATGGACACACAATATCAGGAGTGTCGCGTGTTCGTTGTTAACAGTGGATAAAGAGATATGAAAGTATGTTATGCTCTACCACCTCAAAGTTGATTAAGTATAGTATGTGTATATGGCGATCGAGTTGCGCTCTCCAGATCCCTGCGGATTCTCTAGATCCTTCCGGATGCTACGCACTCCTTGCACCCATCAAGAAGGCCCTGATTAGTGTTATAGTGATAATGGTATATAATATGGTATAAGCATTTACTAACGCCTTTTTGCCTTCTTTTTAATTCAGAATAGCCTCCAGATCACAAGTGCAAATATAGAAGAAGTAAGGGTACTTTTGGTATATACGAATATCTTGTTAATTTTGGAACAAATAAGGGCGGCCGCGTTTTATTTTATATATTTATTCGAAATCAAAATGGTCGTTACGTCTTAGGCACCATTTTTCTAAATACGGTAAGCATTGAATTATTTTAAATTGAATCTGAATGGCAACAGTCTCATGATTTTAGGCAAGTTACCAATTGGTTCATTGTAGCAAAGCAAGTTGATAGATCTAATCTTAATAAAGATTGCCAAACAGTTAAAAATTCTAAATTAAACAAATTTATGGATTTTATCGCGGTTTATTTTTAAATTATATCCCCCGGAACGTTTCAAATCCTTCACAGCATTCATGGTCACAGGTAGGACTGAGGTATTTGACATCCTGATGTCACTTGTTGATCCGGCCTACCTTCAGCTTTGAAAAAAATTTTTGGTCCGATCCACGCAATAACTAAGCACATATTAAAAATAATAGACAAAACTAGTCTGCAGTTTGTTATCATACTTTGAAAGGGTTTTTTAGATCAGATTTAATAGGCTTAAAATCCTCGCGAAAGAACACCGGTTCCTGCCAAGGATGATTCGCGAGGCTGTTGAAATAAAGAAACATCCAAATTTCAATACAGAGGATGGTTGGGCACTACCACCTGCTTGGGAATAGGATCAAAGCAAGACATAAGCACAACACTGCAAGACCTCAAGACACTGTAAGTAGTTAGGTGGTTGGCATGGGCGACGGGATCACTTAACATTAGATGAACCATCTGCTCACTTGCCAACTATTCCTTTAAAAAAAAAATTACGGGTTGCATTCCGGGAGTGCCAGTAAAAGTGAAAACTTGAACATTAACGTTGTGCATTTTTGAATATTTTGGAATGATTTGGGAATAATTTCGCACGAATTGCTTTATTTATTAGTATAAAAATTGTATCATTTATGTAGTAAAATACAATATTCAATTATTGCGCTATCGTACACAACCATGACAATTTATATTACATTAAAAAATTAACAGATACAAAATTAGACCGCCGGCGCGGCGTCGGAAAGGAAGTAACATCTCCCTCTCTTTCTACCGCGCGGTGGTCTACTCTCCCTCCGTCTTACGAATTTTCGATCAGGTCACGTATCCTGACGCAAGTTTAACATTTTTTACCCACAATGTGCATAATGTGCACACCGCCGCTGAAGAAGTTTTCACTTAAAAAACTGTCAATTAATAGATGAAAATACGGATCGTCATTATTATAAATAATTTTTTTAATGAGAACACACAAGTTCAACACTATTAGTTATGTTAAATAAAACGAATTGTTTGTTTTCATAACATAACCCAAATGAAACATATCGTGCTGTGACTTTTGGGGAATACTGAGTATAATCACTAATTCTCAAATTTGCACATTTTCTTAAAGAAACAATTCCTTTATATTACAACTGATAATATATTTCCGTATAATAACAAACGTCACATTGACGTAATTGAAAATCCCACAATCAGATCTGATTGAGTTTGGATGCTGCAGTGGGCGCTTGCTCTTACTAATCATATTTACATCTCAAAAATATTACGTATAACTGAATAACAAAAATGAATAAAGGACTGTACAAACTGTACATAACGAAAGATTTAGGTTGTCCCTACTATTTATAATATTTAGAACGATATTAAAATACGTTACAAAGCGTTTATTTTGGGCAGTCCTAATATTAAAACAACATTAATTTCGTCACTCCTTGTGCGGTCATAGTACTTTGTTACATATTCTTAAAAATACAGAAAATTCGGCGATAGCGAGTTTTTACTTCTACATATGTAGACTTCGCATACGAGGCTTCATACCTCAAATAATAAACAAAATATGGTGACACTGATATGCTGTTATATTTACCTTCCATAACATATTACTCCACATCATAAATGCAGAAAACTTATAAGTTACGCTTGATCGAAAACATATACAAATATAAAAATTACGTTTGACAAAATTTCGTAATGTCCGCAATAAATGGCGAATCGTCACAGCTGATCGCAACGAGCTGCGATACTATCACGCCCAGACCATGCCGAATCGTAAAAATATATTGTTACACCTGGACTGTAACGATAAAAATAAATATGTACACTGATATATGAACCATAACTCTAGCTTTGCTTTGATATCACATTAAAAATTGTGTAATATAAGAGCAATATGAATTGAAATAGTAATAGTAAACGTTTTTTAACTGTTTTCAAATACGCCACTAGATAAATTGCATATTTATACTCTTAGAAACACCCAAGAATACATATAATTTCTTGATTGTTTTAAAATAGAGGTCCTAGCTTATCAGTCTGGTGGTAATGGGTCAGTATCCTGCAAGAGAAGAACGAAAGAGAGTGCACCTGTGTCGGCGCATTTACCAGTGTGCTATAATATCTTCTATGCAGTTGGTTGATCTCTTCTTCCTTATTTAATTTATAAAATAGTTATGTGTACTGAGAATAACACCTTTAATTCAAATTATCTTTTTTGTTGGTGTGTTTAATTGTTGTATCTGCGAGTAGTAGTAGGGAAGAAATAAATAAACTGCTGACAAATCTGACGGGAATGAAGGAAATAGCTTTTCCTTTTCAATTAAATGCAGCAGTTGAAGCAATAATTACGTCAATGTGACATTATTAGATATCTAATAAATCTTTAATACCTTAAGATGAAAGATTTTAGAGTAATAAAAAAAATATCACAATCTAAATCTAAAAAAAAATATAGCCGTAATCCGATAGTTGAAATTACTTTAATATCTTTTCTCTTAAGCTAATAAACTCGTAAGTCTGAAGATCATTAGTTTATCCCAGCTGTGATAATGACCCGTGACACATGGCAGACGTGTGTCATAGAGCAAGTGACAATCAATCTAGAGAAGTCGCAGAGAGGCGGGCGTTTTGAAATATTATTGCCTTGGCAATAAGGGACGAAAGGCAAAAATTAATTTTACTTTAATTAGAAGAAGAATTTAAGAAGAATCTAAATATATTAAACGTAAATATATTAAATGTTAATATAGTTTTCACCTGTGTTGCTAAAAAATTGAAGGTATATTGTTACTCGTAATTAATTTTAGACGGCGATTTTATACAGCTCCTTTTGAATATTTCAGGTAAGATTAAGTTTTATTAGATTTTTTAAAAAGTATTTCATTTTAATAATTAATAAATATAACACAAAGAGTCATTGGATTCAGTTGGATCTAAAGAAAATTATCATTTGTTATTATGCTATTCTAAACTAATGTAATATTTACACACATAATTTGTAGTAGTTTACGCGCAGAAGAATAACACACATTTATAAATACGTGAGGCGTAGGCACCCGCTGAATTTATGTTTTTTTAGGAGGTAATATATAATAAAATGCAGGTTTTAAGCTATTAGGGTTTAGACCAGGACTTCCTAACCAAGGAGGCACGCCCCACTTGAGGGACGTAGAGAAATAGGCACAGGGCGGCAGAATAGGTACGTTTACATTTCTGAAAAAAAGTCTATTTAACGCGTACGTAAATTAACTGTTCTGAATTGCCATTAAATCCCTTCTATACAAATTTGAAAGGGGACACGAACATATTATTTTTGGTTCGGGGAGGTTCGGCGAAATAAATGTTGGGGACCCCTCTTTTAGACGGATATATCAAGGTAACCTTGGCGCGGACATCTCACTGCCTTTGGTACTTTCGGCAGCTAGCGATTATTTACCTTTCTCGAATAAGACGGTAGCACCAATAAAGGGTTTTATTTCCACTTTTCCTATTTACTGTATTATTAAAGCTGTAATTAAATATTTTGTACTTTTAAATTTACTTATACATTTGAATGAGTATTTGTAAATTATAGTATATTCATTTTTCTAGAACACAAGTAACAGACATATTTTCCCCTTCACTTTAATTATAAAGTATGTTAATTTTTAATTAAATATACAAATTTATAAAAATCTTTAGGGTGATAGATATGTATGAATTGCCGTAGTTATGGTATATACGCAAAATAAACTATGCTAATTATCTTGTGAATGTATTCGTTAGCAGCATTATCTCTCAATTGCACGCGTGATATTAAGAACGTGATCGTTTTATGATGTCACCGAACGTGTTATTACTAATACTAAACTATCATAGTTCCACTTACCTCACCTTGAAATAACCCATTGATAAACTAGCAAGAAAATTAGCATAACATATTACATGTAGTATTCTCTTCAAATCTTTTAAAAAAATACGTGGAAAATATATTTAAGCAACGACTAGTGATCCACTCAACTTTGGCGCATTTAACTCCTCTGAGTAAAATATAAGCGTTATAGCTTAAAGTATAAGCGTTTTGTTTTTTCAAAAATATTTCTATGCAAAACTGTTTAATTAATTTTGTTCGTAACATAATATTAAAGTTATATTTTTAAATTACTTCTGCCAATAACGATATTGTACATACTTATGATTATTGAGGTGATTAACAGAAGAGAAAACTCAATTCTTAGTCAACTTATAATTATCCGGCAATAGAAACTTTATTCCGTTATCTGTAACATTGCTTGACAATTGCTATTACATACACGTATCGGAGCTATTTTGTAATTGCAAAAAAGTCTCGTTTTGACATTTCGCAAAACGATTTTGTTTTTGTGTTTGTTTTGTATACGACGGTACATATAAATGAACACCATGCCATCTTATATTAAATATAAAAAAAAGGAAATAAATATTTTAAGTGAATAAATATCGAAATCTCGAAGTGCAAACATTACATACCATGAGAGCCATTGGCGAAAGTGGAAAATGTAGCGAAGTTAATAGCCAAGCTAATGAATCTTCGAGCCGGTATCTGTCTGCAATATTATTTGGCATAATATCTGGATTATAGTTTTTTTAAGAAATATAAATGATTTTTTATTATGTATATTAGTATATATGGGACAACTCTAATAAAAGTAGTGACATTTTTTTATAGAGAAGGAGGCAAACCTTCAAGCGGCTCACCTGATGGTAAGCAATCACCTCCGCCCATAGACTCCCGCACCACCAGTGCAGTTACAAGAGCGTTGCCGGAGAAACATGTGTATATTAACATTATATTACATACATAAATGAACATTATATGTTTAGTGACAAATTTTGTGGTGACATTGTAAATATTTTTAGAAATAGTGCCAGACTCCCGTGTCGTTCTTGTCCAGTGGTTAGAAATGTAAAAAACAAGTAACACGGTGGAACTCTTATGTTAAAAATTATCATAGTATTTTTAGATTATGTTTTCACCGTTGGATTGCTTCTGGTAAACAAAGAGGGGGTACTCTGTATAAAACTATACAATAGTAGGCTCTATAAAAATGAACTAAAGTGTTGTCATGTAATAATTGGAAAGAACATAACCGGGATTTGACTAGTGCCGGCGATTACCGGTCCATTTCTCTGGGAACAGTAGTTGCAAAGGTGCTCGAAAGATTACTGTCATAAGCCATAATTGGTAAAATCGTTAAGAATTGACGACGCACAATTTGATTTTCACCCCGGTCTTAGTACGGATTGCATCATCGCCAGGTTTAAGCACATTGTTAAATATTATTTGAGCCACAATACTATTATTTATGTCTATTTTCTAGACTTGTGCTGCGCTTTTGATCTACTCAAATATCACATACTCTGGAAAATTCTGTATGCTTCAGGAGTCCCGGAAGAATTGGTACATAAACCAGATTAACAATGTGAAATGAGGTGATAAAATGTCTAACTTCTAAAAATTAAAATGTGAAGTTCGCGTTAGAGGGCTAATCGGATGTTTTCAGCCTATATATCAATGGTCAGATAGTTCAGTTGAGAGACACTAAAATTGGGTACCGTATTAAGTCCACATAGGTCAACAATATTATTTATGCAGACGTTACGGTGTTGCTCATTCCTTCAATAAAAGGTTTGCGTAGGTTATTTCATGTCTGTGAGCGGTATGCCGAAGAACATGGTCTGAAGAACAATGAGAATAAATCCGAATTAATTGTTTTTAGGTCGGGAAGAGGTACAGACAATGTTCCTGAAGTTGTCTTGAATAGGTAACCAGTTTGTGTTGTTTGCCAATTTAGATAAACCTATTAATTAAATAGGATTTTAGGTACTTACTATTATGACCTAATAACAATATACATGACATGGGCGTTAACGAAGACGTAGGGCGTGAAAGGAAATTAGCCGTAAAAAAATGTAATAAAAATTTATTATTATTGTTAATAAAAATTGTGTCTGTACATATAAATACTACAATTTCTCCTAATATGGAAATATTTAGAAACTTGAGTAAATTCTATGTAAGTCCAGTGCCATTATTTGATGTTACGTGAAAATTATTTAACAGAAATTTTGATGCTGTAAATTACATGTCATTTCCGATATATGGTAACGGTGTGTTTTATTATTGATTTTATATATTATTTCACTAGGAATTATTTTTTAACAGGAATTGTTAGATAGCGATTCTGTATTAATTTTATCACTTTTGCAGACGGAGACTAAAGAATTACTTGTAATTTCAAGATACAGTTGTAAAGGATAAAAAAACGGCTACCTGCGAAAAAAACAAAATAAAAAATAATATTGTAATGTTTGTTCCTAATCGACACCTGTCCTCCTCCACTTCCACCTCTTACCGACGTAGCACGTCGTCTTCTACAATTCATCCCTTTTCTCATGTCAGCTTAATGTAGACCTTTTTATACAGTTTATACAGTTCATCTTTTCCGGCGAAATTTAATAAATATATTAAAACACGGTGAGATTATATTAAATTTAGATGGGATTTTATGAGCCATGTTGCATTAAAGCCCATTTCATAAAAATATGAACCAAACGAATATATTCAAGCTACAATTAATCTTAACTGTCATTTTAAAATATTAAAAATTAATGTTAATTGTTAGACAGTATATAAAATATTTTACACGAACGCTCATTCCTTATATTGCATTTTACCACACTTAGCCACGGCAATGCGAAATACTACCTGTAGAGAATAACGAAATAAAAATATTTCTGTTAACATGCAGAGACACGTAACGTGACACTTAATAACTCATAGCGAGAATCTGACTAATAAATGTGGAGGTGAATTTGTTTCTTTATAGCAGTTTCACGCCTTAACTACGGTACCGTTATTACGAACATTTACACACACTTTGTCAGGAATATAGGAAGTGAATAATAGGCACATTTCTTTCAGAAAAGTGCAGTACTGTTCCCAAAGGATAAAAAATAGCTATAGCTACTTTGCAAGGAGATCTTTTATACAGACTAAAAATAAAATGAGCCATGGTAGCTCAGTATCCGGGCGCTCGCCTTTAATTCTGTATACTCGAGGCGAACCTGAGTTCAAATCCCGGTGCCGGCACCAATGAAATTG
>DWHK01001790.1:0-10673 GCA_018247855.1 Graphium androcles
CCGAGGAGTAACATCGTGGAGGTTTTAGTCGGTGAGAGTCCGAAATAACCCGTTCTTACCCCCGCTAGACGGGTATGCGTTTTCTGCATTTCCTCCACGTTAAAAAAAAGAAGGCAATGCGGCCTGATCACCTGATTGTATGAAAATAAAGATGATCCATTCATCGAATGGGCATGTAAAAAGTCGGTCCTGCTCCTGATCTCTCTCCGATCGTGTTGGATATCCGTCCCATCAGGCTATGAGAGTAAAGGAACAGAGAGTGCACCTGTGTCTGCGCATACACTTGTGTAATGTAATATTTCCTGCCCAGTTTGCTGATCTCTAGTTTATTGGCCGCCGTTACCGAAATTCGATCAGGAGGTTTTTGCTTTTAATTTAAACCTGTACACAGGAGAAATGAAAACAAAATTTGCATTTTTTATCATTTCTCTTCACAAACCTAAATACGTTTTATTTACTTTTACAAATCGTAAATAGCCTAAAACCTGACAGTAACTGGATTAGCTAGTGCAGAGTAAATTTCACTTTTATAATCTCCCCCAATCAAATATATTGAGAAGGTTAAAAACACTTACATATAATCTGACCATGAAAGTGGAGCAAAACCGTCTCAACGGCTATATTGTAGGGCATTGGTAAGAAAAAGTCATTTCCTGCTGATATTTTGAAAGTTACAAGCAATTTAACATAATTGGTGAAAATTTTGTTCCCTTTTACATTGGGTGATTGTTGTCAACGTATTCCTATGTTATAATAATTTGTTTAGATTAGGTAACTTTTAGAATTTCCCCTTTGACGCAATTTTCTTGGTGAATATTTGAGTACATCTTAAAAATTTACTATTTTTGAAATCTCAATTTTGTTGAACATCTAAATGTAATGAATTACTAGTGTTTGCCAGCGATTTCGCTCGTTATAATGTAGGATTGGCCATTATTTTTTTTTCGGGATATTACTTCATACCCTCTTACAACTTCCATTAAAATTTCAAATGGCCCAATAACAAAATTAAAACTAAATGTTATAATTCAATAATGAAATAACAAACAAGAAAAAAGAGTCAAAAAAACTTTCACGTTTTGTCTCTTTTTGTTTACCTTTGTATATATATCCGTGTTACCTTGAGACCTTGCTTGCTAGATACCATGTTATAATGCTAAACGACTGTCTAGAAGTTATTTTCTTTTCCATTTACTATATTTTTTCTGCTATATGTAACTATTACATGTTTCTCCTCCATTCATATATTTCTCCTTTTTACCCTATTGTACACTACACCCCTTACAAAGGGATTGCAAAATTTCATTACTATCGATAGTGTAATTAAGTAGTTATAAACAAACACACTCACTTTACTATTGAAATATTAGTAAGGATTCTTGGATTTACAAACGAGGAAGATAAAAGAGGGTAAAGGACTTTAATATCATTTTCAATATCGAGTCGCCATTTATCTCGGACATACCAATCTTGCTTCGAGAGAATAAATCTTTTACTACGATTTACCGACAAAAGGGGCCTTGTGATTCCACTTTTTGCTTCCACGGGTCAAGTGAACCACTACAAAAAGAAAGACGATCATCTGAAATCTATCAATAATGGTCTTGACGTCTTTAGGAGAGAGCAAGGCCTGTAAATTGTACCGCTAAGTGACATAACATGGCTGACAGTATATCGTCGCTCAATGTAAGAGGAATAGAGATGCTTTAATTATGAACACTTCATTGTATCTGAAACTGTCTTTGAATATCAAATTTAAATACACATTTTTTTCAGTACTAGATTTTAATAGTTACATTTTATGATTATTTATGCATTTGAATCAACTTATTTTTTTTTGTTTTTGAATTTTTTTCGAGTACGGTATTATTTATCAAGTTATATTCATATATGTAGATGCGAATTGGTGTCTTCCTTTATTTATAATGCACTTGAAGTATCTCTTCTAAGCCTAATGGTTCGTATTTCTCTTTAAGAATTTGGGTTACTGTTCTATTCACTATCATCATTGCAACGGCGACGCGTTCTTCCGGACGTAACAGGTAAAAGAGGCCCACCGTTAACAGATTCGTTAAAATAATCGTACAAAATCACCACTTGTGCGTTAGATAGACATTTTAGCATTTACCCTCATTTTGATATAGTGAAATATCGGTAAGCAATTGAAGTCCAAATTGTAGTCAGAGAAAACCCGTCCAATAAGAAAAACCGAGTACAAAAAAAATTATAGTAAGCACACCAAAAACACGCAGTTTTTTCGTAGACCCTACAAAAGACGGCTTCATGTAATGGTGACATGGCATTATAGACTCACTATTGGTTCCAGGAGTCCCCAAACATTCCATTTTTCGCTTACAATGCAACACCAATAATTATGTTTTCGGCCACGCTCGCCCGGGGAAGTACCACCGCCCTTCACAGAGCCATCATAAAATAAGGTATGCATGGCTCTTAGGATTGCCGGATGTCCATTCCTACCCTCTTCTATTCCCAATCCATTCCCCACCAAATCCTTAATATAATCCTGATACATACACTCATCAACCTTTTTTATCCAATTGCAAAGGCTGGCAACGCACACACAACTCTTCGGGTGATGTGTGCGTCCATAGGCGACGGGATCACTTAACATCAGGTAAGTCGTATACTCGCTTGCCAACCTTTCCCTATAAAAAAAATAATTTTGTTTAGTTATTCATAAACCGCCACACGTAATCAATACCGTAATTCAACTTACAGTCTGATTAATCTTTGATTTTGATATCCTTAGTGTTATTAGTCATATATCATTATTATAATAAATACGTATTTTTATCTAAAAAAAAAAACAAATAATTGTACAGTTCTAACTTTGCAAAATTATTTATATCTCTCCCTATCCTCTCCGTTGTAAGGTTCCATCACTGAATTTTAATGAAGTGTCAAATAGTATCTGTGAAATTAGGCCTACTGTTGTGACATATTTCTCTCAAACGTGATGAAATTGTTTCACATTTATTGACATTCTACAACATGAAAATTGTAGTAATATTATCTATATATATTCTAAATTTTATTTTAATTGGGGTAGTGTCTCGAAATGTATCTCGAAATAAACATACATATTAACATAAAATGTGTTTTTGCCCCAACTCTAATTGAAGACCTTGCTTGCTTCGCTCGTTCGGCCAATATTTCTTATAAGAAATTGTTTTTATATAATATATTTTTTACGACTTTAAAAATAATAATTTGTACTTCAAAATATATTATTTTATTACCAGAGATATATTATTTTATTAACTAGAACTTGATAAGCGTAATTCAGTATTCTGAGACAATTACTTTGAAGACGATGAGAAGTAATATTTCATGATTAAATCAACAAATGCAATTATAAAGTAACAATATAAATCTATCACAAAACTATTAGTAAATTAGAGATGACCGAAAGTTATCCTTAAGCTATCTCCTTACAAAGAATGTTCTAGAGTAAGTTCGCCATTAAAGGATTTTGCTCTCGTTCTGAGAGAGGACAAGATAAGTGATAATACTTATATCCAATTCCGAAGAAAGCATTCTCGCGAGCAAGTCTATTAATTACTCCACTCTCCCCGGTTGCTTCAAAACAAACTCTAATTAGGCGATTGAGTTACAAATTCCTCCTTCACTACCAAACTTCGCGCCATTGTGTTAAGGCTATTGTGATTGTCTTTTGGCGGTGGCTGATTCAATTTCTTAATTAATTTACGAAGTATTTTGGACACTATTCATTTAATAATAATGTTAATTCTATAATGTTGCCTGACACTAAAGTACTTCACTAAAGAGCCTTGTTTATGTTTATGTATTTATTTTTTTAAACACTACCCTTATTATAAGACTTACGTCTTGTGTTACGAGGCCGATTTACATACAGTTACAAACATCCAGATCCGAAACAAGTATTTGTAGGTCATACAAATATATGCTCCGGGTGGGAATCGAACCCACGACCTGCGACGCCGCTGCTAACAGAGCAACTGAAAATCGTATAACCTCCCTTAACATATCTTCAATCAAGCATAAAAAACATTCAAATTTAAATATTAACCAGATAGATTAATAGTTAAATATATCTTTTGACTTAAGCCATATTTTATCTACGCTTGCAATAATATATGAATAAGCCCAAATGAAAACCTCCTCCATTTATGAAGCTGCTCAAAATTTTGATTTCCGAGTAAAATCAAGGCTGACAAATTTTGCTCGTACGGTAGCACGGTAAACAAAATTAAAATCGAGCGAACCGCACAAAATCACCTTATTATCTCTTATTAGATTCTCTCGATACACGTAGACGCTGTTGTTGAGTCAATTTACCAGCAAGTTGTATCGGGCGAGGGGACGGCGGAACGTTCACTCAATTAGTTAATTTTGTTAAATATCCTTGATTGAGCAACGGACGGCAATCAGCCATGCAAATTCACAGCCGTCATTTCCGAGACTTTGCCTGGAATGGAATTTTGCGGAACGCGCATTAGTCCCCCGTCCTGAATACGAACGCTATTTTCTTTTTCTTGCACCCGCTCGCACCGCTTCTGTTTAAGAATTTATTGTTTGAAAGTTTCTTTGCGGCAGTTTCTCTAACGCTATTGTCGTTATGAATTGCTGTATTACATATGAAACTGCAATGTTGAAAGGTAATCAAGCGTTAGTTAAATATTTGTATATTATCGTACCTCTGTTTCTTCTATTCACGGAATTTCGCAATTTTAATTTGAAGATCACAACGTGGACTTAAATCACGTCTTTAAATTCCTGAAACACGACCCTGATGGTGACATATTTCTGTTTGCCAAAATCCAATGCTTATGGAATAGGAATTATGGAACATTAGGGAATATCTTTTTAATAAAGAAAGTGTCGTACTTTTTGAAAAAACGTGGGCCTTAGTTATTTCACTAACCGGGCAGAGTATGCAATATAGATACTTTTTACGCCTATCATTCATGGGTACGTCCTTTGTGCTTTTTCTGACCATTTACTATCATCTATAAGAGCTATATCTTCTTGTGAATGTGAGTATTTTCATAAATGGAAGAAGTATAGATTATTATACACCTTCAAATAAATATTATTTGTGCCTTGCGGTTACGCTTGAAATTGAATTTAATGTTTTCTTTCTGAGAATAGTGATATGTATTATTGCTTATAACCGTTCTCAAAAATCAATTATTATCAAATATTTAATAAAAACTAACATTCGACAAGTAATAATAAAAAAAAAACAAATAAATTCATCGAATATATAATGCAAGTAGAGTTTAGAAAGATGTTTCCATTTTCATTAGATCAACGTAACAGACTGAACAACACATTGCCCCGTTTGTTATTCCGCAATACGTGCACAGTTCACAATTTGCAATTTCAAAGGCAAACATTTGCGGAAACGCATCTCGTTAACACGAGTGACGTCATCATGCTGGAAGCGGTCCATTCACCGCACCCGCATTTCTTATTTGGCATCTCACGACTGAATGGTCGGACGACGCATGAGCCGTGCAATGAAAGCACAACCAACGAAATTAACTTCGGCACTCTGCAGAAGGCATTAGCACACCACTCCATTGCCTGTTATGTGCTAGGACGCTCGTAACGTGTAGGCAATACGAATTATATTTCTCTGGTTACCGCTATTTTAGTTTCCGTTTATACTGCTTGTTTATTATTTTCACTTTACGAATTCTAAAAATTACTAACACAGTTTTTTTTTATCGAAAAATGTTTAAAAGAAATGTGGAAGTGATACACTTGATCTGAAATGCACGCAAAGGGTTGCTGCGCCGCTAAATTAAGGCCGTTAAATAAAGGAAGATGCAAATTAAGCATTTGATATTAAGTCACAAATGGGTGCACCTTCGTTACAAAACCTTTTAGAGATGGACTCCAGCTACATTTTTCCCCAGGCGAAACGCATAAAATCTTATAAGTACTTTTACTTAGCATCAGTTTTATGTAAGTTATTAACTTACTTACACATCTTTTGACGAACTAGTCATATTCAAAGCAAAGGCTTTATCTATTACTAGTCCTACATGAGTAAGTAGAAAATATTATTTATTCTTATATCTCCAGAACGGCTTGACTGATCTTGACAATTGTTAGGGCAAATGATAGATGTCTCACTAGATTCTATTGGATTTATTGGATAATTAACTGATAAATAGGGCGTGGTTTATAACAGAATATAGGTTTTATACTTTGTATAAAATTGAATATCAAGGCAAATGGGTTTTTTATTTAAAAGCTTAAGCGACGCTAAAACAAAGCAAACCCTTCGTTAAGAAGGCCGCGGGTGACGGCTAGTTGTCTAGTCTTGCTAATCAACTAATTGTTTCTCATTTTTATTTTAAGTTTTGTAAATATTGTCTATTCCTTTACTGTGGTAAATCAACTAATAACAGTATCTTCTACTTGAGTAAATCTATAAATATTAGTCAGAGGAGAACTGTTGCTTTTTTATTTAAAAACAAACCTGTAAAAATTACCAAGAATAACACTGTACCAGACGATGAGATAATATTCTTTTATAGTTACTTATATGTTGGATGTAATGTCATATACTTTGTATGCTGTGTTTTATGTTATATGTTGTATATAAATAAACGGAATGCTTATTAGCAAACTACGGTATTTATTCATTATTCTTTTGAGATTACATATAACAACCATAGTTGTGCTAAGTAATAATATTGGGCTTCGTCAAAAATAATTTATATACGTTTCTACGTAATAAATAAATATCTCGATTCCTTTTATTTCTGATACCAATCAAGCATCAACTTGATTATATTATTTATGGTAATAACCAATTTCGTGATATGAATTGCGCATTATTGCTCCTGCTGAGAACAAATTCTGTGTTTATTTTACATTGTATGATACCGAACATAATTAAAGGGCGAACTGTGTACGTCGACTTTCGAAAGAGGATTTTAAAATTATCTTATCATTAAATAATTAAATTCTCGTAACAAAATCAGCAATTGATTGTCTAAAGGTTAAATTTATGTATCAATTTGAAGAAATTTATAATTCATGTTATTGAAAATATCTTAAATTTACATTAAAATATAGATTTCATTTTATGAAATGAAATAATTTTATTGCTGATAACGTTCTGGTTATTACTTCATTTTTTATCGAATTTAAAACGTTGATCAATTACCACAATGGCCGCATAATTGATTTGCTTGTGTTTATGTAATTTATTTAAAATTTAATTAAAATAGATTAACACGCAAATTTTAAAAAGTACTTTAAATTTCGTAACTAATTCGAATAAAGTTTACTGTTATGTTTTGAGCTTATAAATGAAAACAATTTTTAAGTCATTTAATATGATTATTGCTAAGTAAAATTAGTCGCTTATCAAAATTTCAAGTTTAAATTGAAATTTCAAACATGATGTCAATTTGTAAATTATTTATGATGATTTACGAGACGAAAAGTTTTCTTTGTAACTCAAGGAAAAGTTAACGAGCAAATTTTATTAAAGGTTTCCCATAAAAGGCCACCGCTAAACCGTACCAGCCGAGGCCGAGGTAGTTATAACTCTACCGTTATCTACGGTATTTCCGCAATTAATCCTATCTCGGCGATAAGGCTGTTTCAAGTTGAGGACCAGTCACTGGGGATCTAAGCAATCTTCACGGGTGACTTGTCAAAGTGAGAAAGGGTCGGGAGCTCAAGAGACTTTCAACAATGCTTGTTATCTTAGAAGTAAGCTAAGAACATACCTAATGATATCATTTTAAATAAATATGAGGTTGTATTTCGACGGAATTGCTGACTACGTGGTACTCGAGGGGCCCGGGGACTGCCCTCGTGCGACTAAAAACGCAGAAAATGTTTCTAATATCATAGCTAGATATTTCCAGTATTCTAAGACCTACTTTATTTCATAAAATATTCATTTTAATTCCGAACTCCGTTTCGTAGGAATAACTGTACCGATTTTTTGCTGAGAACTTTCCACTATTCATAATGTTGATACAAGCTATGACGATATAAGATTTTGTTATTCTTTGTAATGAATATGAAAAGAATGAGTTATAAATGAGGTTATAGTAAGTTTCTATTATTGACAATAACAATACATTATAACGATTGGGTTAAATACATAATATATCTATGGAGGTGATGTGTACGTGTGAATTTAAATTGAACTATTTCGTATTGTACAATAAGCACTAAAGAGTTTAAGGTTTCTTTAAAACGGAAAAAGAAGGGTTGTACTATTGATCCCTAACAGTTCAATTTCTAATCCTTATGTTATATAAATGTTATTCTTCTATAAAGGTATAGGTCACAGATGTCTACAACGGCTGGGCAGATTTTAAGGAAATGTTGTTTGTATATGTGGATAAATCCCAAGATGGTTTATATTCACAATCGGACAAATCGGCAAGGTCCGCTAGTAACATAAAATATTTCATAAATAATGGGTCTATATTTAGAAATAAAATTAAAGTATTCATATCTATAAAAGAAATTGAAGTTTTGTAAATTGCTTTTTACTATATTCATATGAAAGTAATACGGTACCGATTACATAGCAACAAATTTTTGTATGTCTGTCTGTGTGCCTGGGTCGGCTAATCTCCAGAACGGGGACTTGAACTGGCAGATAGCGGATGGCATAAGGAGTAGCTTAGGCTACTTTTAGAAAAAGGTTCAAGGTTACGGGTAAAAAGTTTAAAACTTATAAACAATATCACGCGGATAAAACCGCAACATCTAGTTAATAAAAAATTACGTACCTAATTTTCTTTTCTATATTAACACAAACGAAGCTAGATGTAACACTAATCAAATTTTGCTGAGTATATTAATATGCAGATTAAAATATTCTTATAAATTCTCTGAGTTTGGTACAATATGTGATTGACCAATTATAGCACAAAGAAAAATTTGAACTGTCTTCCGAAATTTTACATCGACAGCTAACGTTGTGCCGAATAAATTTGTGTCACTTAAAGTTAATATGGTCGAAGCGGAGTTCAATAAAACGATTTGTGTTCGTGACGGATGTCGACAGGGGTTGCGAACATTTGCTTTTATTTCGTCGTGCAACTCGTTTAGCACATGCCGACTGACAATCAATCTCAGTCAATATATAGGACAAAGGGTCGTTGTTTCTCTGTTGTAGCTGCCTAATGAAATTTTTCAGCGACGCTTTATCCGTCAGCTGTACCCGATACTCGATGTAGGTGGCAATAAATGACTCTGACACCACCCCTGCCGTATAACAGAATTATTAGTAAACTGTCCACTCTACGTTTAAACGCGTATAACTACTTTATACTATTAAACAACTATAAAGTGATATAATCTGATCATTCAAAATAAATGCAAAGAAATAAGGTCTACTGTTTTAATAATTACTGATTAGAATAAAGGCTTTTAAATGTTTGTCCGTATTTCTTTACATCTGAGAGTATAGGTTTCGCGACAATTCAAAAGATTTTCTAAAAAAAACTACGAAGAAAAGATTTTAGTTTTTCCAGCTTTCGTAGATTTTCTATTTTGATCTGTTACATCGTGAAGAAGATATGCCAAATATGTATATTAAAGGCTGGCCAAAAGTCAAATTTAATTAACAAAAAAAAAAGTCATGCACCAAAGTTTTTTTCATAAATAATTCTCGAATTTGCGAATAGCTATAGAAAAGTAAAAATTCGATGGATAACCAAAGGATGCTTTAAATATGAATTCTCAAGTAGTCGCGGTTATAATAATCTAGTTATAGAACGTTGAAATATAAAATAATATTCGGTAAATACGAAGGCTAATGAGTACATTAGTATGTCTGAATTATTAAGTAAGTTGTTAATTTAACGTTTTCAGAAATATGCATGATAATTATTAATATAGAAGTTCGTTCCCTCCCTTTGGACAACATTGTAATTAGTTTAGTCTAGTTAGCGTGTGTTTTGAAAATTGATTTTAGCACGTCAACTAATTACTAAACATCGTCCAAAGGGGCTATTTTACAAAGCTATTGCGTGTCAACTGAAATAATATTTATAACAAGTTTTTCACGACTGTATAAAATTTTAAACGTGTTGGATTATTTCTCATTTGAATAATTTAAATTATTTATTCATCCATTTAGTTTTAAGAGGATACATAAATGTAGGTAATATTATTTTACATTATTTGTTAATAATGGAAAGCCGTGTGCTAGTTAAGTCTAACATCAGTATTCTTAACATTTTTTCTTTGATACCTTCACTCGAATCATACAATCCCTTTCGTTCCCGAGGGACAGTCCCTTCTTCCTCGTTATAACTCTTGTTTACACTATTGTATTGACTCTGGACTTACCTTGATTTTTCGTTGTCTTGATTTATGGGCGATATGTATGTTTGTATATGTTTCTTTCCCTTCTTTCTGACGTCCGAACACGTGTAAGTCTTCATAAAACCATAGTTTCGTTACATAAAAAATATACGAACGTTCAATCATAATAACTGTATTATTATTATTACAACGCAATTATAATATTTTTTAATTGCTTAATTTATTAAAAGGCGAAAATAAATAACCGATAATAAAGTTATTACCATTCAAATTTTCAAATTCAAATTCAAATATCTTTATTCAATATAGAAGTGTTTACACTTACTTATTGATTGTCAAAAGAAACT
>DWHK01001791.1:0-10673 GCA_018247855.1 Graphium androcles
ATATTCTAAATAAAATTAAATATTAAACATAAATTTACGACCTGATTAGAACAGTAAACAAAACTGTAAAGGACATAAAAATGAGTACAAAACGGTAAACCCAAAGTAATAACCTTTAAAATCCCATATATTTCGCGTACAAATTAAGTTGCGGGGCAGTGGCCACATCGCAGCACATTTATCATTTTGTCGCTAACACTAAGCGCAATCGTTTTATTTATTGCTTACCCATTGTACTTAGTAATATTTGTTTTATAACACAAAACTGCTTGTTTAATTACAAGGGCTTAATATATCATTTGAATACATAGTACAAGTGGAGAACAGTTTTCACTGGCAGATGAATTTTATTCGAGAATAATTCAAAACATATTCAAACGTTTCTAATGGCTATTTAATTTTTTAAAACGAAAATTATCGTCGGAATATTCCTTTAATTTGTAACAACTTAATACTGCGAATTGTGGAGTTTATGAAGCTAACAAGCATTTCAATAATGCAAAGATAAGCTGGGAAATAATGAAGACTTATTCATAATGGATACGGGTTAAGACGGCGAGTAATTTACTATTTGAAAAAGCCTCGACATTACAAAGACAAAGGTCTTTGCAGAAAATTATGGACTAAGTCATAATAACAGTCATACGTAATGGAAATTACCCCGATTAAATAGCCGATTACGTGTTCATATTAATGATATAATAATAAATGGGTTTAATCAATAAATAAAGAAGGAAATACGATACCGTTCTGTTATATTTTCCCCACTTTCTTTTAGGTATCTTTTGACGGGCATCAGAGTTATTAATAAAACTAATTTGATAACTATATTTCTTGTCTTTAAATTAAGATCTTTGTAATTTCAATGATAAATTATTAATTAATTATATTGCTTTACGTACAAAGTTAATTGAGATTTAAAGAAATTTAATAGTATAAGCATTAATAATGGTAATATGCAACGTAGGTAAATTAACATTATAAATGTGAAAGTTGTTACTGCACACACAAAAACGGATGAATAGGTTAAGATGAAATTTGATACAGAAATGGTTTATTAGCTGCATTAACATATGAGATTGATTTTGAACACATAAAAAAAATTACGCGGGTAAAACCGCGAAGAGCCGCTAGTCTATTATAATTATACAAAGTGCTGAGCTCTCCGATCGAGGGAAAATTTCCCAGGTAAACCCTGTAATAATTCATTTTGGATCCAGGTGAAGGTTGCCAACCCACAACGGTGTGGTCTCCGCTCATATGCTCTCATAAAGAGGGATGGTCAGGCTGCAGTAGATTCTGATTAAATATTCAACAGTATTATTAAAGATGCTTCTGATTTTTATTCTTTTTTATATTATTTAAAATATTAAGAGAATATTTCTTTACATTTTTTGGATAAAATTAATTTTTGGAAATTTTTATATATTAGGTTGATGTTATTTATATTAATTAACAGGGTTGTTAATTAATATAAATAAAGTACATTATGGTGAATGCATTGTACAATAACATGTTATTAAACGCCTTTACTTACGAAATAGATCCGAATACACTTTTGTTAAATCTTTTTACCCAAAATTGTTTGTTTTATTCTTTTCTTGTATTTTTTATCTACCTGTAGCTTATGAATTAAAAGATAAGTTTAATATTTTACCAAGGCACACATTTCAATTAATAATCAATGAAGGAATTTTGAAATTGAAATCAAACGATTATCCGAAATTAACATATTTTGTCTCGAGACCGATTTGAATGTGAAGTAAAATTTTCACTTAGATTACTTTCGTGAAAAATGCAAATGTCTAACAACAAGCGATAACGAAGTCGCGTTGCTTTATATAAATCAGTCTTTACAATAATCGTTGTGAATTCTTAATTTCTAATAAAAATACCGTTTTATTTTTTGTACTGGAATATACTTTTTCACCCGTGACCATGAATGCTGCAAAGGATTCGAAACGTCATGTGATAAAATTTAAAATAAACCGCGATATAATCCGTAAAGTTGTTTAATTTAAAATGTCGAATATTAAGTCTCAGAAATGTTATTGGAATATACTTATCCATAAGGCAAGTCTAAATTCAACACTTCGAATGTTTTTTTTTTTATTTATTTTACCACTCATGTTATTAATAAGAGAATTCTTACTTACTATCAAGATCAGTCATCGCAAACTAACGGTCAATGCATACGTGAAACTCTGCTATCAATTATTATAATGAAAAAATACACAAATCTTCTTAAAATTATAAATAGTTCTAGCACACATATGTATGTATATGATATCCTTAAACTCATGCATTGTCGTGATTTTATTTTTTCAAAATTATTACTATACCGCGTGAAGCTAGTTTGAACGCTGACTGAAATGTAGTTTTGATCTAAAAGTATGGTGTAAAGTGTAAGTGTAACAATTCAATGGGTTTATTTTCATTAATAGGATTTTTGTGAATCTGTTACCAAGCACAAGTCAATAAAAAATAGAAATCAAAAAGGTTTTATGCATCGTGCTAGTATGCCATCACTGCTTTACAATGATCACACGATGATGAATGATCACATAAAATGGTCATAGTCTAGTCAACAAGTATAAAATGGTATTCTAGATTAAACTCTCAAAAATATGAGCGATGACTCGATTTGCATTTTTGTAGACTTTTATTGATTAATAACTAAAAATCAAATTGGTTTTTAAAAAGTTTTATTTAGTTTAGAATCGTTGAGTATTTATTCAATTGTCCCCAAAAACAAATCTCCGGCGTTAAATTAAAGTTATAAATAATCGAGTACAGTTCCGGGAGTCGAGGTTTTTTATTTGAAATTTCCTCCGGTTTTCTTTTAGGACTTTAATAATTTTTAATAGTTTTGTTTTATTAACGAAAAACTAAATATCTTTTTTTTCATGTTAATCGGTTAATAACAATTACAATATTTTTACGTGCTGTAAAATTTTCGGTAACTACTACAAGTACTTACATCCATTAAAAAGTACTGCTCACTAAGGACAGAAAAAAGACTTTTACGTTATAATCCAGGGTAACAACTAGACCTACAGACAAATAAATATCTGTATAGAATATAGAAAAATAAAAAAGACCAGGGAGGGGTGAAGATTCCGGGGAAAAAAATCTGATACCCCTAAATCAATTGGCAAATTGCGCTATTTTTATTTTTATAATATTTGTAACTACGTTTTTCTTTGGTAACTTTTAGAGAAATGTAGACAAAAGGTCTGAAATTTAAAATATTATCTTTGAATGACAAACTTCCGTGTCCCAATTTTAACATATGAGGTCAATTTGGCGTAGCAGTTTAACGGTTATTTTATATTAAAATTTTATAAAGGAAAAGTCTGGTGGGAGTCTGCATAAGACTGGGAGAAATGGAGGACTACGGAGGGGGGGCTTTAATCCCAGCAGTGAGACAGTAACGGCTAATAAAAATTAAAAACCGGCCAAGTGCGAGTCGGACTCGCGCACGAAGCGTTCCACACCATTATCTATAAAAACAGCAAAAATATTACATTTGGTGAATGGGAGCCCCTTAAATATTTATTCGTTTTTTAGTTTGTTATTATAGCGGCAACAGAAATACATCATCTGTAAAAATTTCAATTGTCTAACTATCACGGTTCATGAGATACAGCCTGGTGTCAGACGGACAGACGAGTCGATGGACAGATGGACAAACGGACAGATGGACAGACAGCGGAGTCTTAGTAATAGGGTCTCCTTTTACCCTTTGGATACGGAACCTTAAAAAAGGATTCATTGTTTATTGGGGTATATCGTTCGTGTGAACAAAACTTTAAATTTATTGGGTTGCAAGAATTTCATTGAATTTTCAAAAGCTTTTATCTGGTTCGAAAATTCTGTCACTTTAATCAGGCCGTAGAGCCAGCTTATTATAAAGCATTTGGTTCGTGAGGTTTCCGGATGACCATTTCTGCCCTCTTCTTATGTCTATCCATTTCTCTCCAGGTCACAAATACGTTACCAACCCTTCTCATCCAATGATTTATTCCATACTAGTATAGCACACGCAAACGCCTGTCACGTCCAAATAGTTCTTTGAATGTGATAGGCGGCGAAATCACCATTGTTTAAAAAATATTTTTTAGAACTGAGTTTAATTCTTTTTCCACGGAGATAAGACGGAGATTTCGAAGACAACGGCTACTTTTAGATGTATGTAGGGGACTTCGATTGAATAAACTATATGTTTAGTAGTAGGGTTTTAATTTTCAAATAAATATCATGAATATTTTTGTCATATTATGTACAATATAAACTCATAAAGTATTGACCGTATTGATGAAGTGTCTTACTATAAATGACATGATTTCCTAATTTCTACTACATGACCAATATTATTAATATTTATGACCACTATGTAAGACAACACGAATGAGAAAGAATTTTTCGAAAACTTAACATTGCGTTCATGTAGAGATAAAGTTGTAGTACCGTGTCCACATCGGGGCACATATATCATTTTTATCGCTCGCACTAGAACCAACCGTTTATTTATTGCTTACCTATTGCACACACTTTCGTATGAAGATCCGCGTGTTTTCGTGATTTTTTTCTTACTCGTGAAAATATTACAGCTTCTCAAGCACACACTGTTAATGATTTACGTATTAGTTTAGATGTTATATGATGTTCTTTTTCAAAGATTTTCATTTAAAAACTGTTTATAAGGGGCTACGTGAATTTATGACATTATTTAAAATTTTATATTCAGTGTATAGTACTTTAACTGTTATAGACGTGTACTAGTTTCCGAATAACCCAAAAACTACTTGTTTTTAACTACTATTGGATTTTTATTAGTAATAAAGAAGAAATAAAGAGTGTCACTAATTCTTTTATTACATATAGTTAATTTTTAACTGGAAATTTTAAATTTGATTTTTTTTGCAAGTCACCATAATCTTTTTTGTAAAGTAAAAGTAGCCTAAGTTACTACTAAGACCGTCAGATATGTGTCAGTGTGAGTTCCGTAAAAATCCTTCCAGCCTTTGTGGAGATTAGCCGACCCTAACAGACAGCCACACAAAAGTAATGTCCATAAAAAATATGCATTTAGATTTTATTTTGACTTACCAAACAGAGACTTCAGTTTTATTTGTATGTATGTATAGATGTTTTAATATTCAGTAGTTATACTTGGGAATTATCATTTTGCACCGTCGTAGCTATTGTAGCCGCAAACATTAAAGGGAATCATGCAGCGTGTGCCAATATTGCATATGATTAGATTCCGCCACAGAAGCGTACATAATCAAATCTCACCTGGCGCAGAGTCGAATTAGCATATTGAGGTTAAGTAATTTGTTAAAATGATTTGATCATTAAATTTAACCGCCAATATGTTTCATGAGCCGCTTTATCGATAAGAATTTATTATAATATTCAATTGTGAGCGTATAGCATAATTAATAATTTAATGTCCGGTTGATTGGCCATCATCCGGCAGATTATTCTACCAACAGATGGAATTGTATCAAGAATTGAAAAAAAAATATATATAATAGTATCATATTAAAATATAAAGTTATTTTTTGTCAGGATGAGACCTTGGCATATTTATTACAGACTCAAATATCTCTCTATTTCTTAATTTTTGTTAGAACTGTTTTAATTTCGTCTGGATTTATAATTTTAAAAGCTAAATTTTCGTATAAAAATATAACGCCAACGTTGAACCGCCTTAGGTTTTAAATATAAAATAAATATTTGATCTAAAAGACTACTCCGAGAGATAAACTTTTAAACGGTAAAAGAGGACTTTCTATGATATTCGGGCATTTCGATAAGTCAATAAGTGAATGAAAGATAACTAGCATCATATTTGTGTGACCTAGAAATAAGTGCTCATTTATATAAAGCCTATTTATAGAAAAACGGGTGGAGTTATCATTAATTGGTCGAAATTTGACTGTAAGATTTTTGATTCGTTTTATCTTTTTTATATGATCTGAGTAAATATCATACTTGTCAATTCGTGTAATACGAGTATTCATAAGAAGGAATCGCTTGACATATTAGATTTTTATGTGTCATGTAATTAATATGTTTCAAAGACATGGTTGAGTGCGTAATGATTTTAAAAATTAATATAAAGTATTTCTAATGCATATTACATAAAAACATTACCTTTTTGCACTGTTTCTCTTTATAAATATTATCAGTGCTAAATTTTATTCTCCTTCACCCACACAAGTCTCGTAAAATTATTAATTTTACAAGTATTACTTTTACAAAAAAATTAAATAACCGACTTTAACCGCCTCAAAAGTGTAGTTTCGTAATGTATTTTTAATTTCAACTTCAACTATTTGAGTAATAACTTAAAAACTACTTGTCAGACCTCACTCAATTTCCCAGCTTTCAAATAAAAAAAGAATCATAAAAATCGGTTCACCCAGTAAAAAGTTATCTAAGTAACAAACATAAAAAATACAGTCGAATTGAGAACCTCCTCCTTTTTTTAAGTCGGTTCAAAATGTAGTACAACGGTATTAACATTATGATTATTGAGACGTTAATCAAGAAAATAAACTTTTTAATAAATCAAACTCTTTTTGAGGTCACTTTTGTTTCTGTGATTTGGAAGGGACGGATTAGGCATAAAGTCTGAATTAGGGAAGGACGTGTAAATTTATGGTGTGAAAGTGAGTGACACGATAGACAGGGGACGCCCTAGGAGTATATCGAGCAGAAAGGTGAGATGCTAAAGCATAAACCGTAACTGAGGAAAATGTATTTTTGTGTTTTCTATTGGAGAGTTCTAGTGTCTAGTATCGTGTAAAATTCACAGTAATATTATATATACGAAAGTGCATTTGTAGTTTTTCTTTTGTTGCGCCTTAGTTAATCAACCAATCATCATGAAAATTATTCATTTATTCATTATTTATACAAGTAATCTCCCATACAAACAATTTTAGAATAGTTTGTATGGGAGATGATGAGTTGATATGGGAGATGAGAGCTACTTAGCCTATAGATATGAATTATTTGCAACTTAAATCCTCGTCTACAAAACAACGAAACTGATCACAAACGGGGAGAAGGATCCCGGAAAGACATCTTATATCCCGAAAAATATAACGATTAACAAACTCTATTTTAAGGCGAGAAAGCCGCAAACAAAAGCTTGTTATGATCAGTAACTATTTTCGAATACTGAGGTCTTTTAAAAAAGTAAATATCTGTAAATCATATAAGTCATAACTGAATGTTCTACCTCGTCGGATTTAAAACTTGACCTCTTACGCGTACCTTATACAGTATGATGGAATTCATATTTAGATAAATTTTGTTATTATTTAAAGATAATCCGAGATAGATTAGTGATTCATACAAGTAGTAAATCAGTATATAACACTGCAACTAACAATTTCACTGACAACTAGATATGAACTTAAGTTGCCCAAGTACAACAAAAAAAAAAAACAATCTCTCTATTCCCAACACGGCACCACAACATAAAGTATAAAGAATTCGATAAAAAATACGCTTAAAACACATTTGAGCGTTAAGATACTAAACGGTAAGGAAATAATTAAATGTAGAGGATATTGCCAGCCTCAGGTTATGACGTAATCTTCCATTTTGTAATAAAAAGAGCTATTAATGTAGGCGTTGAATCGAGAACTTAAAGAAGTCGGCTCCGACGGTGTTTCATTTTGAATGTTAATATTTTTATTTAACTTTTATGAGAGCAATTTCATTGTAAACGGAAAACATTACATAACAGAAATAAATAGTAATTCTAAGTAGTCCAACGTAAAATTGTGGTTAGGAATGGCGAAAATGATTTTTCATTTCTTTATGTTCTATACTTAATAATACAGAGAAAACAAAGAATAAAGTAAAGAAATGAATGAAAAACCTGTGAATTAGAAATTACAAAAATTACCAATGTTAACCAGAAATCTAATAAATTTACTTAATTTCAAACTGACGAACAATTTTTTTATGAACAATGGCTAAGAACACTTATGATCAAGGAAAAAAGGTACAAATGCTCGGTAGTTATTACAAAAAAACACACAGTGCTTAATATAATTTTATTTATAATTTAATTTTTGTCTTTAAAAAAAAAAGCTGCTTAAATATAAGCTCTATTAGCTTGTGTTGCAAGGGCGATTTACATATATAAATTCCACACGCACAACCAAACAGATACGAAACAACTATTTGTAGGCCATACAAATAACTGTTCCGGGTGGGAAATGAACCCACGACCTGCGACGCCGAAGCCAACGGCTTAGCAACTGCGCCAACTGGTCAACAAATATAAAAACTTAATTATAAAAAAATAACAATATTATTACAATTTATATTCAATTTAAAATATGTCACCAGTATTTAAAACGTAAGTTTTGTTTAAATGTAAATAATTTAGTGTAATTTGCTAAGAATTATATCGTCCGTTGTATACAATGTCACTCGCTTACTGATATACAAGGGTGTTGTTTATAACACACTCCATTGTGATATATGTCAAGCAGATGTGGTAGAAACAACGAAGGTAAGCCATAAATATAGCAAAGGGTGTGTTATACGTACAATAAAGCTGAATTATTAAAGCAATACATTGCCGGCCCCAAAATACCAATTTTAAGTTATTCTTAATCTACACAATTATCTGGGCAACGAGTTAAGGCATTATTTCGTAATTTAATAACAAATAAAGAGTAGAATATGTTTCTTGCTTCAATAGATCCTATTTAAACCGCTTTAGTTTAAACTAATAATAGTAATAGATTGACACAGCATGTAATAGTTACTATATAGTTGGATTAGAAAATTAACTATCATTAAAGATCTTTGAATAATTTGTGCCTAAAACAATTATAATTTATAAGTAAAACTCTGCATGTAGAGCGATAGTGCAAACATAGAATTATTGTCCGCTTATGTCATGTGATACTTTTTGAAATACTAGTATAAATTGGACCTGATTTTCTTAGTTAAAAATTTAAACTGAATCAATAAGCCTGTTAGCCCTGCGAAAAGTTGTCTTTTTTATATTTTTGGATTATGTTTATAATTTAATTGTTTTATTTTAGATAACCTTTAGACGATAAGTTTTGAGCAAAATTTCTTTAAATGGAAGTTCTTCTGATTACAATTATTGTTTATATTACATGTTTTACAATATTTATTTAATGCAATTGGTTGGTAACTATTTGTTTCGGCCTAGTTCACACATCATATAATAAATGTTTAATATGGCAACTTACACATAAACGTAACATTTGACTTAATATGTAATATGAAAAATTCCTTAAACATAGCATAAATTGTAAAAGCTTTTCATGTTATAATTGCAAAATTTTTGTAGTAATTATCTAACCATATACCGGTACTTGTTAATAGACGAAACCAATTAAATTTCGACAGTTCCGAGTTAGTATGGTGACGCCGTACAAAAAAGTAATATCTTAGAGCATAACATTATTAATACCTGTATATAAGATTTCCATATAATAAAAAATGCCGATGCTCATATTTACAAACATACCAGGTGGTAGAGTACAGCATCTGATACACAACTCCTGCAGCACTTATAAAGGCGCTTGAACGGAGAGGTACCACCGCCTTACCCACAAAGTCAAGACGAATTAATATACGCCTAGTATGTGGTTGACGAGTGTCCATTTTAATTCCCTTCTTTTCCCACTCAGTTCCATTTAGAGTTTAAATTATCTTATCAACTCCACCTTCTCATTATGAAGTCGTTGTATTCTACTTAATATCCAAGGCTTGCAATAAATTACAACTTCACAAATAAACAAAGTAATTTTAAATGAACATCCTTGGTTCATTTCGTGCCTCAATTATGACATGAAAAGGTTCATTTCAGGAATGTAATCATTTCTTTTTTCACCTGCACTTTTGCTGAAATGTACCCATTAGGTATAAATAAAGCGCGGTATAAAGAACGGTGTCCACATCGGGGGACATTTATCATTTTTATCGCTCTTACTCGTCTCGACCGTTTATTCATTGCTCACCTATTGTGCACTATGTGTGATGATTTGCCTCCAATTGCCCCACGAAATTTACAGTCGGGAATTGTTGTAAGATGCTTTTTATACTTGCAATAAATCGATGATTCGAAAACGTTCGAATGTCAGTCGATCTTTGTTCCGATGTACATACATATATCTTAATGTTAAAATTTACAAGTCAAGTCAAAGTCAAACTCAAACATTTTTATATAACATTGAAGTCATTAAATTAATTTATTGATCGTCCAGAACAATAACTCTTGTTGTAGTTTTTGCGAGAAAAAGTTACAAACATCTATGCTCATAAATTTTTAATTTTTTTTGTTTTTTTTTTATAGAACGGATGACAAACAAACAGACAGTTCACCTGATATTAAGTGACCCCGTCGCCCATAGACACACACAACATCCGGAGAGTCGCGTGTGCTTTGTCAGCCTGGGAGATTGGATAGAATAGATTTATTAGGTAGAATGGATCGGAAAAATATTGTGTATTCGGAGGTGAGAGGAGTGGGAAAAAAAGAGGGTAGGAATGGCCATCCGGTAACCCAAAAAGTCATGTATACTTTTGTTTTGTGCCGACTTTGTCTAGGGCAGCTTTTACAATATTAGTAGGATATAATTCAGTTTGAGTTATAC
>DWHK01001792.1:0-10671 GCA_018247855.1 Graphium androcles
ATGATATATAATTTTACATTTAGACATATCGATAATATTGTCGATAATGGCAATCACTATAACAACAATAATTCCCGAGAAAATATTAACATTTCACGTATTTGACATTTTATTAAATACAAATGCTATCAATTTGGATCATTTATTAAATAAATGTCTACTATTTTTCCCATGTCATATTAGGCCTTATATGTATAAAAGTTCTGAAACATTGCTTTAATATGGTAAAATATTTCGATTGTGCTTACACGTGAAATGTATAATCCAATCCTAAAGGGTTTTTTTCCTTGCCGAGCTATATCCAGGCACAGTACAGGTAACCATTATGTATTACGCATAATTTATACAAAAATACACGTTAAAGCGCAAGAAAATATAAAAATAAGCAATATTTATTTTGGATGCAAATGTCACGAGCCCGATATTGCCTGATAACGTGTAAAAATCGGCGTCATTTGTTTATCTTCCTCTGACGCAGACGTTTACTATAAGCTACCTCTTTTTATTGCCGATCTATCAGTTTATTTTAAATCTATGGTTCCACGACAACTCTGGAAACAGTGCTCCAATTTAAATGAAATTTTAAATACGTATAGGTAATATTAGTACAAATTTAAGGTTCTGTTCGGAACATTATGTATGTTTCGCGATACATACATAAAAAGTGTTTCCGCTCCAACTGTAATTGTATACCCCACTCGCTTCGCTCGCTTAGTCGAAAATGAATTTCTGTTCAATAGCCTCGCTATTCCCAAATAATTCGCTTTTTTTTTTAACGTATGAAAATCATCTAACAGTCACGACATCTGCATATGGCTTCACTGTATGATATTCAGCAAGACAGTTCTTCTGTGATAAGTTTCCATAACAATAACAAATTCCGTATTTAATATTTTACGTAAAAGAATTGCAGGAGAAAATTTCTTCGCGGGTTTAAGAATTATAAATACAGTACTAAGTTTGTTCGTCTATATGTTTTTGTGTTTATAACGCTTTCACAACATTACTCTTCCATCGAATGTAATAAAAAAAATTTGTACCAATATTTTCAAAGCTACAAAAAAGGTTATAGGATACATAAGTCCTATAAAAAGTACTATTTCCGAGGGATAAAGAAATTAACTCTAGATGGCCGCAATAAAAATATTGCGTATTATTTTATTATTTTAGTTCATAAAGACTCTACGGAAAATATATTACAAAACTGGGTCATAACATTTTCCTCGTACCTACTTCCAATTAAACGTAAAAAAAGAGCTTCTAAGCAATACGTACGTCTATAACAGCATTAGTGTCTGAAAACTTAGGTATTATGAGCCTTGTCAGACTATAACACTCTATTATACTTGAAATGTTTATCAGTGTGTTTAGCACCTAATTACGCTGTTATTCTTTACCCCGTAAATAATATTCAAAATATTGTTAAATAAAACTATTTCTTGGACTTTGTCGGGTTTTTATTTGTTTTTATTTATCGATGATTCAAACCATTTACAGCGTTGACAGTCAGTACAGCCTAATGTGTTGGGCGTTTTAAGGACATTATTATTCAAATTCAAATATACTTATTCACTTAAAATATATCATTAATGCAGGTAACTGTAGTTTTATTATTATTTTTTGATTGGGCCTACACAGTCACACACTAAACTTGTCTAATAGTCTTGCAATTTTGATGTGCTATGGTTTAATGTTATTTATTTTGATATCAAAATCACCCATATAACTTGAACACAATGAATTAAGATTTACCTACTAGAATTGGACATATATGCCATTTTCAGCTAATCGATTATCCGGTAATTTGATGAAAGTATGAGATGGGCATGTATAAAATTGTAGGTTTCCATTTATAAACAACACAGACAATCAGTATTAAGCAGTCAGTGGCTTCAAATGTATTGGTATTTCTACTTTCGTACACATGTGGCAGATGTCGGATGCACCGTAGAGAAACTACAAGAAAGTATTAATGTTATAAACTGGTAGAATATAATAAAAGCAATAATACCCCATTTTTTGTATAAGAAGCTTTGTAAAAATAATATATTTTAGTTTCTATAACTTCAAGTAACTAACAAATTCAAAATATCTTTATTCGAATAGACGCTTGCGCTATCTTATGAAACGTCAAATTGTACATTGCAATAGTATATATGTTTTTGATACTACCGCCAGCTCGGAAGGCAGCTTCTGCTGAAAAGAGGGGGCAAGAAACTCAGCAGTTGCTCTTTTAAAAATAACGTTGGTTTACAAATCTGGATTTACAATTACTTAATTTTGGTCTACGTGAGTATCAACACTCTTAATCGGGCCATTTAAGTCGGAAAAGTATTATGCAACAGTATAAAATGCTTTACGCAAAAGTGTATTTATAAATTTGCGCCTAAATTGGTCTAAGGGCAGGTTTAGTACAGGCCGTGGAATATTATTATACATGAGTATACCTTGCCCCATAAATGATCTATTTGTCTTTTGTAGACGAAAGCTTGGGTTAATAAGATTGTCCTTATATCTAGTATTGACTTTATGTGTATCACTATGTTTTAAATAACAATAAAAGTTTCGACTGATAAAATTAAATATTACAAAAATGTATTGTGAAGCCACCGTAAATATACCGATTTCTTTAAAAAGATCTCGCAGCGTATTTCGAGTTCCGATATTGTATATTGCCCGAATAGCTCTTTTTTGAATAGTAAAAGCTGTATTTATATCGGCTGCGCTACCCCACAACAAGATACTGTAAGATAAGATGCTATGGAGGTAACTGACATATACAAGTCGAGCAATATCATTGTCAGTTAGGTGTCTTATCTTTCGAATTGCGAAGACAGCGGAGCTCAGTTTACCGGTGAGAGATGAAATATGGGGGTTCCCCTGAAGACCATAATCTAGTGTTATTCCTAAAAACACAGTTGATTTCGAAATATTCAGAGATTCATTATTTAAAATTAGATTACGGTCGTATCTTTTAACATTAGGAAGAGCAAATTGAATAAATTTAGTTTTATTTATATTTTACACGAGATTATTATTAGTAAACCATTTAAGTATATGAGACAATGCATTATTTACTTCGACAAACAAACTAACAAAACATAAAACCTTAAGATAACTTGTTGAAAAATGTTCTTTTGATTAAAACAATATGATTTTATAAGCCAACAAGTTATTACCTGCGGTTTCACCAGCATAATATTGCTTTCAGGTTTTAATTTTTTAAACAAAACCCAAATTCCTTTTCAAAAATAAAAGTAGCCTAATTTATTATTCCTATCTAGCCTATCTAGTCCCGTCAAAATTGGCCCAGCCGTTCCAGAGATTAGCCGGAACAAACGGACAGACAGACCAAAATTGTAAAAAAAAATTATTTTGGTACCGTATATACATTCTTATGCATGTAGTAAAAGCCGTTATTTTATTATTACAAGCAGACACTTCAATTTTATTTATTTGGATAGAATAACTTCACGTTCATAATGCTTAAAATTTTACAATTAAATTAACGCAATGTGACACACAAATTTATAGTAAATTAATTTAATTTAAATAATTGACCAAGCGAGCGAAGCGAGTAAGGTTTATAATTACAGTTGGGGCGAAAACGCATTTTATGTATGTATGTATGTAACGCGATAACTCTCGAACCAGGGCTCCGATTTAAATCAAATTTGGAATATATGTAGAAAATATTAGTACAATTTTTAAGTTCATTGAGTATAAAAATCGGTTCAGTAGTTCAAGAGATATTGAAATAAGATTCTGTGAGCATTATATATTTCAATTAGAATAAGCACAGGCTATTACTATTATGGGGCAAATTATAGCTATACGCTAGGTACCTAGCTTTATGACAATCAACAAACTTGTTACCTAGTAACTCAAAGTATGTTACAGTGACATTTCTGAGACTTGTGTGAATATTTGACGTTTTAAATTAAACAACTTTACCGATTTTATCACGGTTTATTTTTATAATTTGTTACCCGACTTGCGAATACTTTACAGCATTCATAGTCACGGATAGGACTGAGGTGTTTTACGTCCTGATGTCATTTATTGACTCGTTCTACCTTCAGCTTTGAAAATTAATTTTGGTTCGATCCACGCAGTTACTAGTTATTGTGTCTAGAAGTCTTGCAGTGTTGTGCTTATGTCTGGACTTGATCTAATTTATAATAGGATCCCCCAACAGGTTGTAACACCTAACCATCCTCTCTATTGAAATTTGGATGTTTCTTTATTTCAATAGCCTCGAGAATAATCCTTGGTAGGAACCGGTGTTCCTTTGCGAGGATTTTTGGCCTATCAAATCTGATGTAATGGTTGCACCCTTTTAGAGTGTGTTCACAAACTGCAGACCTATTATTGTCTATTATTTTTAATATCGGCTATGTATTTCTGTGGTATGGCAACGAGCGCTGTTGTGCTTTAATATGAACCCATCGCGTACAAAACTTGCATATGAAACGGCACTGGGATCTCCGTTTTGTACCGATGAGCAGCCAGTGATTCGTAACCACGAGCTCTTCTATTGCACACAAGTTCGGTTTTACGTCGATTGGCATGCCACCCCAGGACATGTATGATCTACCTCCATATTCTACAGTTTCTTTCATACAAGCTTGAGTAAATCATTCGTATTGTTGTCTATACACTCTTCTTCTTTTTTAGTTGCAAAATATACATAATTTTGTCGTATACGAGAAGAGTATCCAATATCGATTGGTTTGATGTATTGGCTTGGAGATATTGAGGGTTGAAAATAATTTTAAGCGAGGAGCGATTTTTTTGATGCCGAGTGTATATGGCAATTTTTGTCAAATTGTTACGATTTATACAAAATATTTAAAATAATTAATTTACCTAAACAGGAGTTTCTTACCAATTTTAAAAACTTTAGAACTTTATTTACCTAACTCGTCTAATTAAACGCAACCAAGTGAACTATTTTACTTAATACTTTATTTCGTAAATGTTTAAGTCTATTTCATGAAAAATGCATAATGATCAAGTCACTTGACACACAAGTGTCACTTGACAAGTGAATATTTTCTGTTTTAGAAAATACCGCAGAACTATTTTTGCCTTACCTGAACTACACTACTTTAAGCCAATCCAGATGTAAACTAGTGGATTTTATGTATCTTAATATCGTATGGGCCACAAAAATTCACTAAAGGGCCAATCAATCTATCTTGATGAACATCATTAAAGTAATAATCCTTACTCTCAATCTATGACTGTATTTTTTCCTATCAGCCCTTGTTTGATCATAAACACAGCGCCATAACTGTTTCAATTAAAGTCATGAATGACATCAGATTTGGAATTTTAGAATAAGAAAGTGGCTGGTGCTTGTCGACTTCTCAATCTCTTGCAACACTCATTTCTTATTTCTTACCCCCTTTATTTATTTTGCATTGTTTTAAATTACTACTCTTCTTATTAACGCGAGCACTATCAATTGATGTAGAGATTTTAAAAGCATTCAAGATTATTTCCAACGGACTGGATTGGAGGCTGACATATCGCAAGGTGTTATTCTCTAATTCCCTTTTTTTTAATCATGACCATAACTCATATCGTTTGCTCCTAGAAACTATATGCCAAATACCTGCACATCTATTTGATAGCTGATATTACCAGGATTCATAACGCACTGCTATCTTAAATTCAAAATTTTTGGCTATATTCCAACATGTAAAGAGTGTCAGATAGGTCTTTTTTGCGTCAAGCTCTGTTAGCAATTATATTAGCTAGCTTTTATTTGACAGCCAAGTTTAACAAGTCCGCTTACCGTATATGATAACATAATTCAGCTTTGCTAGTATAGACGATACTCTAATACTACGTTTGTAAGTGGGTAACGCAATCGGCTTGGAATACGTGACAATGAGGTGAGTGTGTGTTATATGTCTAAGTTCGAAAGTTAAAATTATTTACTTATCATTCTTAAATATTGGTCATACCCGGTACTAGCAAGGGCCAAAGACCAAGGTGAATACCTTCTTAAAAACAGATTAAAAGTTTGAACAAAATAATTGTTTCGAAAATTTAACCTAAAGAAAAATAATATTGCAAATCATCGAGTTTTTGTCGAACATATTATTGTATATATAACTATATGTAACTATAAATAATTAATGATTTCTTTATTATTTGTTGGTATATTTATATGTATTTTATTGGTTATAAGTTTATATTTATTTATACTCTATGTATTATAAAATTAAATGTTGTAACACTAGTACTACTGGTGCAGTACTAGTACACTTTAATGATTTTCTATTATTCCCAGGGTTGACTGGTAGAGAATGTTACAAGGAATTAAGTTCGCCATTTGTAAAGAGTAAAATAAGTAATTAAAATACAACAATTTACTTTTCATTTTTTGACAAATTACATGATGTTAAGAAGATTTTATAATTGGTTATTCGGAAATGTTTATTTTGAATTTAATACAAACACCACCATAACTGCCTCCATAAAACCCTCTCGAGTAATAGTACTACGCCTGTTGAAAACGGAAGTAAAATTTAGGTCGTCCATTTCGCGAATAGATTGGATTGCGGTTTTTATATTTTCTTCTACATTAAAGCTGTCTGAGCTTTTCTCTTTATTTTTAAAAGTAATTGCGTCCGTGGCCAAATGGTATAGGCCCTTGCTTTACGCAGGTTACCCACAAGGTTCGAATCCCGTGGAGATAGATAGAGGATTGGCTGGAAATTCAGATGAGTTTGTCGGATCGTCATGTAAAAAGTCACCTGCGACTAATGTCTTCCCGTTCACGTCGGATTAATTAAATATATCACTTAAATGTTTTTGTATTACCTGCCGTGCGTATCCACATGAGCATTTCTTTTTTCTAAACGCAAAAAATACGCATATATGTATAAAATTTCTGAGAATAAGGTTGTACAATAGGTGGCCTTATTGCTTACAGGTCTACATTTTCAGTAACATGCAAAGACAACATGATATTATGTTTGCATGCGATATGATATTTGTATACTAATATTATATATTGTTGAATTCAGAGAATGTATTTGTTACGTTATAATAAACCTAATTCAATGGCAAAAAAATATTATTATTATTAAGACCGTCTAGTACAATAGTCAAGTATTTGTTCATATATAAACTTTTCTATTGTAGGGAATGACGAATATCGTTTAAGTCAAAACTGGCGAAACTAACGAGGCTCACTTCGAGGTTTGCGTGTGTTCGTAATTTTTTTATAGGGAAAACTTGGCAAGCGAGCAGACGGTTCACCTCATCTCCTCACCCCGTCCACCACCACCACCCCACCTCATCCCGTCGTCCATGGACACACCCAACACCCGACGAGTTGCGTATGCGTTGCCAGACTTGGAAATTTGATAAAACAGGTTAAATGGTAGGATGGGTCAGGATTATATAAAGGGTTTGGTGGAGAAAGGAGTAGGAAAAGTATAGGGTAGGAATGGCCATCCGCATGTGTCAAGTTCCCGAGAGGGGACGGTGTGACTCGCGCGGTGTGTTTGCCAAGCGCACTGGGCTCATGCCGACACCGGGCGATCTCGGTACTCCGCTGCAGGTGTCGTGGATCACGTCTTGCGGCTTGCACAGAAGTGAGGGTCTTGCCTTAAGTAGCCGGACCGCGACGAGAAAACCTCAATAAAAAATTCGGAAATTTCGGCGTTTCCGGCATGCGGCGCCGGATGCTCGAAAGAGCGGCTGGACCGTAAAATTAGCGGCCATTAGCGGCCGACCCTGGGTACCTCCCGACCCCCCGTGGGTACCTCCCGACCCCCAGGAGTATGTAGGGCTACCGTAGTTATTGGGTCACTGGCTTGGTCGACGTATACTTACTCCTTTACTCGTGGGAACAGAAATGGACAACACCTTTAAAAATACACAGACGGACAAGCATTTGAAACATGACAACATAGGCATTAATACGGAATACGAGTCGCTTAGCGAAATGGAAGAGGCGGAAAGACGCGTGGAGCTGAGAAGGTCCGCATCAGTTGGTGAATTGAGACGGGCGCCTGAGGACGGACCCTCTAAGTTCTTTAAGGACATCCGAAAGCGCCCTAGAGAGGGCGAGGAAGACCCGTTTAGCGGAGACTCCGATAGTGAGGTGCAGCCGGCACAGAAAGTGTTAGCTGGGAAAAGCGGCCGTGGGCGCAAATCTTCTGCTACGGTCGCGAGAGATGCTCGGGGGCGTTTCTTGAAGAACATCTCTGCGGAGATTGAAAGCTCAAGATCCAAAGGGTGCCCCTGTTGCAGGGCGATCTACGTTACTCTCAACTGCACAGAATGTCGGCCTTACCATGCCAAAGGCTGCGTTGGTTGCTGCAGAACGCGCCAAGAAGGATCTCCAGGCAGAGAATGATTTGAATGAAGTTATGCGGAAAGCGCGCAAGCAAAGGCCAGCCAGGCTGACCGAGGCCATGGCGCATGGCTGCATGAACAAGTTCTCCGCCATTTGGCGGTTATTATGAACGTGGCCACAAAGTCGTCAAACCTAAAGGGCACGTTTGTAAGGGCCCTCAGAGATTCAGCCTCGGGGATTCAGAATGCTGTCGAGGCTCTGGCCAAATCAACGATTTCAGGTGAGACCCGGAAGATGGCAATGGACAACAGACACCTGAAAGCAGAAATCATTGAGCTCCGCAGCGAACTTGCTGCCATACGGGCGGATCTGCGTAAAGCACAAGATGTTCGAGAAGCTGCGCTCGTCCCACCGTCTATGAGCTTGTCGCTGGATCCAGAGATCTTACGGCGCTCCATTATTGAGTCGGTGGGTACTTTGATAAATGCCCACCTGGAGGGCCTAGAAGAAAGGTTGCTTCCCGAGAAGCGGATTCGCCCACCTCTGGCAGTAGATCGCCAGCCGGTGGCAGCAAGTACCATTACGTCGTCTTATGCTGCTACGTTAAAAGCTGGTGTGAATCCCACGCAAGCGTCAACACCAGCTACACAAGAACCTATGCTGGTGCAATCACCAGCATAGGTTCTTGTGTAGTGATCCAGAGTCTTGATCCAGAGTCTTGATCTCCAAACTATCCGTTTTAGAACTGCTGCAACAGGGGCAAAGATTCTGGAAATTCCAGGGGCCGCTAGCGGAGATAAAGCAGACGTGCTGGCTGAAAAGTTGCGCCAAGCGGTCGGTGAAGAGGTTGCCCTAGTCTCCAGGCCCGAAAAATGCGCTGATTTTCGCATCTCGGGCTTGGATGACTCAGCAAAAAAGCAGAGGTTGCTGAGGCTGTCGCGAAACACGGCGAATGTAAAGTAACCTCTGTAAAGTTAGGGGAAATTCGCCAATGTATTTGTATTGTTCTTATGGCTATTTATGTAATTACCTAGGTAATTGTAACCCTATGTAATACCTGTAAGAATTGCAATAGGGATTAGATTAAGTAAATTATTAACTAAATGAATTTCGTAGTTGGAATTTCCACGTCGCGTATAAATTAATTGATGAGAGCCGGTAACATTGTAAAGTAAAAGTTAAGGAATTTCAGATATAGTAATATTTGTTACATTATAATGGTAATACATATTTGTTAGATTTAATTTATAAGTATCATATTATAATATTTACTTGCAAAATTGTGTTGAAAATGTAAACTGACAACCGAATGTTGGGTTTAGTTGAAAACAATCATGGTTTTAGTTGGTAACAGTTTTTATAGGGCGTTATGTGTTATTGTTAATAAATATGGAAGTAGACTATGAACTTTGTTTTGCGAATTATTTATTATTCTTTTGGTATTAATTCGGTTATTGCGAAAAGGGAGGCTTGTTTCGCTTTTTATACGCATTTTGTAAAAATCTCTTATTTTGACATTACAAACACTTTAAGCACGCACGCAAGCATACGCGATATGGACGACGCTCAGCCGAGTACCTAGGATGTAGTTATTTCTCCTAGGAAAAGGAGACGCCCCGCTTCTTTGAATGTCACAGAGAAGACAATGGTACCCAATTATGTGAAAAACCGAATAAGCACTACTGTACCCAGTAAAATGTAGATATTTTGGGAATTGCCATTATTCTGGTCCAAAACGGAAAGTATCATAATAAATGTTACGGACTCAGATTCTGAAACTGATTGTACTGAATCCGAAATGAATAGTGATCAAGAAAGATAGGCTTTTGCTTAATTTTTCGTATGAATGGAATGATATGTTGAAAATGTCAAAAAATTAGGAATCAACGCAGACAAACTGTAACACTATCTATACTAGCAAATTAAAAAAAATCACAATTAATCACTATATTTATTACTCGAATCACTCTGGGTACAACACTATTTTTATAACACGATAAGTTGGCAACCCACCAAATGTCATTTTACTCTAGCAAATAAAAAGTTACAGTATAATGTTGTTTTTCTTTTCTAAACTTAAATGTATGTTTACTTTTTCTTTTTATCTCCATATTTTTTCTCAAATTTTGTGAATGGTAATAACCTCCTTTTCTTGCAAGTTTTAAATGCCTAATGCAGGCATCAGTGATCTACAACAACGTTTTGAAAATCGTTCTTAAGAAGAATGTTTTTTTATTGTAACTATAACTTTGTTACCTGTTAATAGTGGTGTAAAGTTATTCGTGTATTATTATTATTTATAATAATAATAATAATAACAACATTTTTAATTCAGATCACATTAACAC